>VNKC01004078.1:0-97622 GCA_008042775.1 Drosophila pectinifera | reverse complement strand
ATATCTATATCTCTATATATCTATAATTATCTATATGCAAATATGAGGGACTTCCTAAATGCAGTTTTATATATAAATATATATTGTATATATTTATTTATATTATATATATTTATATATTATATATTATATATAATATATTTATGTATTATATATTAATATATTAAAAATCTTTCGAAATATCTGTACCCATAAATATCAATATGCAAATATGGGGAATTTCCTTAATTCACTTTTGCTCAAATAAAACAGAGGGGAAGTGAAATGATCCGGGTTTCCATGGCTGCCACGCTGCCAAGGTACTTAGATATCCATCTGCAGACGGTGGACTGTGGCCAATTGCTCGTGGATCATGACTCCGGCGAGAAGAACAATCCCCTTTGGCTGGGGCTTGGCTAGCTGCGGTCCCGCTCGGGACTCGGCGCTCGGCGCTCGGGGCTCGGCAATCACCATAAAATCGGAGCACAAACGAAAGACTTAGGCAACGAACGCGGGCAATAAGTGATTCCACCCCGAGCCGCCGCCAAACCAGTCGAAGAAAAATTGAAAGCAAACTAATTAAGTTTTCAAAATGCATTTTTGATGGGTGCTAACGCGAAGTGCATAATTAAAAGAAAACTAGTGTGTGGCAGAGTGAGCTGCCTGCCACGCAGCCGAGCTGCTCTGAGCTCTGAGCTGCCCATGCACCGCCGCTGCACTCATTTCACAAGACGCAAAATTGTATCTTGTCATTGCAAAACGATTCCAGCCTGTTGCCGTTGGTGCTGGTGCTGGTGCTGGTGCAGAAGCATGATTAATGAGTTGGCCGATTTGGCAGCTGAATGAATTCGAAATTAGCTCACTGGGTCCTCTCCCCGCCCGCTCTCTCTCTCTCTCTCTGGGGAGTGCGGGCGAAGCAAGTTGCAAATTCCACGGAAAGCGAGGAAAAGACACTAAGGGGTGGGCAGGAAAACTGTTTGCGGCTTAGAAAGCAGTTCGTCCGGGCTCTCGCTCCCACTCCCACTCCCACTGGCACTGCCACTGCTACTACCTCTCTTTTTGCGGCTGCAATCGGGTTGCATAATGCAGCCAAGTTGTTGCTGAGGCCTGACAGTTTCTGGCTTGTTGTTGCCATGCTGCTCATGTTGCAGTTATTGTTAACGCCGTGCGGCTTGTTGCTTTGTAGCCAGCAACAAGTTGGCCCGCTGGTTCCCTTTTTGCTGACAGCACCATTAGGGTCGGAAACAAGGAACCGCCTGGCTGGCTTATCGAAACATCTAACCCAAGTGGTTATCTAATGGCCAACCTTAGTTCCGCCACTAACAAATCAATACGACGCATAATTGGCTGAATAATAGTCAAATAATGGCCGGATCCAGCCTTGGCATTGTCTTGCCTTCACAGGCGAGCTGCAAACAACAAATCCAGTTCGGGCCAACTCACACACAATGCATAATGGTGCGTAATAAACAAGCTAACTGCCAAAGCAAATCAGCCGACGAGCGAGACACTCACGCATGGATAAGTCCAAGAGTTATAGCCATGCGGCCAATGCGGCGTATGCGTAACGACGCCAAACAAATCGGCGAATAAACAAACTAACAAATGGAACGAACCAACAAATAGCGACGCCCACACAACGTCTAATGCGCTAAGTGTCGGTTAACTTGGCTAAATGGCTCGTGGATTTACGGTGCGTACTCACTCACTCACAGAGCGTGTGGGCTCCCATCAAACATCGCTGACTCCCAGGTGAGCTGGGAGCGGGGCTTTCCTTTCGCTTGGCCCCGAACAATGGCAAATTATCATTTTCTGGCCGGGTTAAGGGCCTGAGACTAATGCCTTAACCTTCTTCGCGCCCGCGCCCCGATACCGAGCAGCCACAGAGTTGGTAAGAGTTCAGAGGCTAATTTTCACTTTACCAAGTTCGCCCGCTTCGGGTCATTTGTGTCTTTCTTCTTTCAACTTTTCGGCTTAATTTGCATAACAAACTTGCCAGAGAAAGAGCGAAGGAAAATCGGCCAAAATGTTTCAGCCAGGAAGTTGTTAAGTCTCGAGGCTGTTACTTTCATTTTCAGCCATTTAGAGGGCCGAAGTGCTGATGTGAAGCATTCAAAGGGTTGGGCTTTTATTGGGGAACCATTAGGGCCCTTTTCTGTACAGTTTCTTCCTGGAAATAAGAGTATTTAGATATATTTTGTATCTTTCTTAACACTTTATAATCAATTCATCTAAAAGTATTTTAAGCCATTTTCATACTTGAAAAACCTTAAGAGTGAGGTATTAACTGATCAGCTAATCAGATAGCAAGCCCTTAGGGCCATCATCAAATGAAATGGGTCGAGAAATTCGCCTCTTACGTAAGCCCAAAGCTGCAGCCAACAAAAAGATACACAAAAGATACAAATACATTCCGGTCAGAGCCCAATCTCCGCCAAGAGATCTGCATAATGTCTTGTAGCCATTTTGTAATTAAAAAGTTTACAGCGCCATAAATAAGAAAAATACATATATGGTTTGCTCGGATTCAATTGAAGGGGAATCGGAGTGAAAAAGTTGAGAAAAAAACGCGCGACAGCTAACAATTTACAATTTGCAAGTCAACTAATTAAAACGCCGTCGAGGGAGAGAACAAAATAAGTCAAAATGAGAACAGCAATTGTCAACACAGATGCAGGCCACCGCAGACACAGGCGGAGGAAATTGGTCCATGCAAAGTGGAGTCAAGAGCAAGTGGCGGCCGCGCAGTGCAATAAGTGGCCAACTGACAGTTCATAAATACTATATGGCCAAAACACTTGGCCAGGCTCCAGCCGCGTTGACAACTCGAGCGGCTTTTTCGGTCGCGAACTCGGATTCGGGCTTGGACTCGGATTTGGATTCGGATTCGGATTCGGATTCATGGCAGCCGAAATACGTGAGCCCCCGTGTCCACAGCATTTGTGTGGGGGTCGCCACTTGCCACTTGTTGCTTTGAACTTATTTTCCACAAGGTCGCCGTGTCCAACTAGCAAGTACAACAAAGCAGCCTGGCCAGGCCAACAGCGACAGCAACAACAAGGCAACAGCGAATTAAGCCGTAAATGCCTGCTGCACATGAATTTTTGTGTGTTGCCGCTGCCGCTGCGTGTCCACACGCTTTGGCGGTCACCAGCCAGAGCCCCGCCCGTTCTGGACAGCTCAGTAATTCGATCAGAGTGATAAATAATGGCTCGGTTCTGGCTAATTTTCTGGGAAGTCGATTTTTCACTGAAAAGCGCCAGTAATGGCTATGACCAAAACTATAGGTAGGCACTAGAAAGTTAGTTTTATAAAAGGTTCTAGTACAGAGAAATTAAGAGGGATATTTAATGGAAGGGCACTTTTTTGCTCTGTCACATATCCCAAAAAATATTAAATATCAATACATTTTAAATATAAATAAATATTAAATATAAATAAATATTAAACATAAATAAATATTGAATAGAAATAAAAATATTCCAACACATAACGTCTTTAAAAATAAGCCAGAATTAATATGCTTAATAGTTTTCCTACTGTACAACATAATTACAATATTAACATTATTTTATAATATTTATTTTATACTATTTTCAAATACTATTTTTATACTAATTTTTGGAAAATCAAAATGAAAAATAACCATAACTTGGCCAAAACAGCTTTAATTTCAAATCGGAAAGCCATTCACTGTTAGAATTTATTTAATTAATAAATCTGCATACCGACTTTAAAGAATACAAGAAATAAAATTTTATTCGATTTTTGAAAATTTTAATGATGTAACCCCTTACATTTTTTTGAAAAATCGACCAAAAATTTTTTATTTTTAAATTTCAATATTTTATTATTAAATAATTAAGATTTTAACGGCGATTCGGAATATGAACGGCATTTAGCTGTCATTCCAATTTTGGCCAAATTATGCTCTCCAGAACACCCCAAGTATGCGGATATTTGGGTTCCTAAATCAGCATTTTTATATCCTAATATATCCTAATTTTCAAAATTAAAAATAACCACTCCTAAATTTTATAAACTAAATATTCTGGCAATAAAACCATCCGATAAATAAGCTTATTTTATCTTCTTGGACTACCCGAACTCCTTCCTTTATACGATAGTTTCCAGATTAAGAACAAAATTATATTAATAGTTAAAATGTTATTATAAATAAGCTTGCTTGATTTTCTTGGACTACCAGAAATCGCCTCTTTATGCTATCATTCCCATTCTAAGCTTAATACTATAATAATAGTAAGAAATTGCCTTTAAAATAAGGTTATTTGATCTTCTTGCACTGAGAGAACTCGTTCCTTTATCTGATCATTAGCATTCTAAGCTTAAAATAATAATAATACTAAATAATTGTCTTTAAAATAAGTTTATTTGATATTCTTGGACTGCCAGAACTCGTTCCTTTATCCGATAATTTCAATACTAAGCTCAAAATGATATTAATAGCGGCACTTAGACATATCTAGATTACCTTCTGGCCAGCAGCACTCATCAAGCCAAAGGCCAATGGCTCCGAGTTGAAGTTTAAGTTTTGAGATTTTGGCACTTGACTTAGTTTGATACGTACGAGTGTACATATACGTACTGCCATTTATTGCTCCGATCAGCCGTGCGGCGATTAGTAACTGTATATTTGGTCGGTTTTGGTCGGGGCAGTTATGATTTATGCCTGTAATTTGATAGAGTGCCGCCACAACGGGCTTTGAGGCACGGACGCGGTCCAATGCCAAGTGCTGATGCTGATGTCAAGTGTCAGATTACATTTATTCCGATATTTATTACAGAACCCAATTCAATTGAATGGAATCGAATTGAGCGGTCGGGTTACGCAGCGGCAATTAATTTAATTAGTTTGGCCCAAGCGGGACCGGAGATAAAATTATAATTTATGCAAATACGAGCGACCAATATCCCCAGCGGCGAGACTGCCTTGAATTCGAATAGCAAGAGAATAAAAACCCCAAATCGAATGTCTATGTCACAGGATTTTAGCAGAGAAAAAATACGCTGACTGCTGACTGGAAACTAGAGCAGTTGGCCAAATGTCAGAAGCTTAGGCTTTAAGCCAGGCCAGCAGCAGCACTCTTTTCATGGTCAGTCTAAGTCTGCCGCGGCACACACGGCGTATGAGTGACGTGCATGCTGAGGCGTCACATTTGCCGTCCACGAGCATAAATCAAAGCTCCGTTTACCGCTACAGCTTCACCCCACGCTCCTCACTAAGTGCCCGAGTCCTCCTCCCCGCTTTCCCTCCCCTTTCCCAGCCGGCCGAGAGCTGCATTTAATTAAATTTACCTGCTAACCACGCGCTTTGTCTTGGTCAACTCTCGGCTGCAACTCTGGCCGCAGAATATACATTTGTTGTTCGAAAAAACAAAACGAAAATTGCTTTAAATTTTAGTTGCGGCCAGCTGCAGCCTTAGCCGTGTATTTGTTTTACATCTCGTGGAATGTGCGGAATTTGGACCCGCTAAAATATGCTGAATGGCTGTTTAATTGCCACTCTAAACATATTATATTTCAGTGTCGAGCTGTCATAAATTCAGTGATTAAAAGGTGCTGTAAGATACACTTGCTGCACATTGAATTGTATGATTACATTACATATACATTTTTATGTTTTTAGCCATAAATATAATTCAAAGTTATGACGTGTTCTCAGTGTGAGTTAAATTGAAAACATATTGGTAGATCATATTTTGTAATTATATTCTCATTTATGGCATATCAACAATAATATAACATGTACTAGAATATATTGCCAAGAATATGTTCTTAGGGGAATATTGGAGATTTGTCTCTTTAATGCTAAATAAACCAGAGAAAGTCTACTAAGCTTAGATGTATTTACTTTCTACAAAAAATTAGTTATAAAAACGTTGAGCTTTGTGCAACGGATACACATTTTCTTAATTTTTAACACAGCTTACAGATGATTTTACAGTAGTTATAAAATAAATATGACCGCTTAAATATTTATAATAAAATTAAGTAGGGATAAAAATAAACTCATAAATTATAGCTGTTTGCTCTTGAGTATATGATGGCCATTAAAAACTGTGATTAATAATAACCATTAGCTTATGTAAGTAGCCAAGCAGCTTTTAATGTTTTGCATAAACCAATTTAATTATTTTGGAAATACATTTAAGGGTAATAAAAATTGAAGAGCAAGTATTAATATTTTTTATAGTTAATATACGATTAATTAATATACGATTAATATTATATATATGGTTATAAATGGTTTAGGAAAAAGGATTGAACACTAATAAAATCATTCAAGCTATTCTTAGTATAAGATAACTGTTTATTTATTCCTTAATCTTAGTGCTTTATTAATGTTTTTTATGCCTTATTTTTAGTATTTTATAAATGTTAAGTTATTACTTTTCTTAGTGTCTTATAAATGTTCATTTATTACATTTTCTTAGTGTCTTATAAACGTTTATTTATTACTTTTTCTTAGTGATTTATAAATGTAAATTAATTTCTTTTTCTTTGTATTTTATAAGTGTTAATTTATTTCTTCTTCTTAGTGTTTTATAAATATTAATTAAGCCGAATTCTTAGTATTTTATAAATGTTAAATTATTACTATTCTTAGTGTTTCATAAATGTAAATTTATTTCTTATTCTTTAAGTTAATTTATTTCTTCTCCTTAGTGTTTCATAAGTGTTAACTTATTCCTTCTTCTTAGTGATTTATAAATGATATTTCATTCCTTTTTCTTAGTATCTTATAAATGTTATTTCATTTCTTTTTCTAAGTGTTATATAAATGTAAATTTATTCATATTTTTTGTATGTTTTATAAATATTAATTTATTCCTTATTCTATCTTTCAGCACCACAAGAACGATGTGGGCGAGGTGTTCCAGGATGAGGAGAACATGGCTGCGATTCTGATGCGGCGCCACGCGGCAACTGGCGACTTGATAATGGTAAGTGGCTTCTGGTTAATTAATTAACCACCGCCGCCCCCGCACACCTCGGGGCAAGGTCACTCCGAGTAGTGCAATCAATGAACGTGCCACAAGAATTTCAATTAGCGCTGGCCACTATGCTTGTTCTGTTACCATTCTTTTTGTGTGGTTCTTGTTCTCTGTTGCTGTTCTTGTTATGACTGACGGCCATTGTTCTGGCCACTTTTGTCGCTGGAGCTGGACATGCCGGCCATGTTGGCTGCTGTCGCACATTTCAATTTGTGTGTTTGTCTGTCTGTCTGTGTCTGCGGCGGGCATTACAATTAAACGCCCGTTCGGATCGGATATTCAGAACGGCGGCGGATAATTTGCGGATTTAGACAATTTCTGCTGATTAAGCATTAATTTATCGCCGCAAAAACGTTTGGGCCAATCGGCAGCTGTAAATGTAAATTGCCGGCTTTGAAAAGCCAGCAAAAAGTCAGGGTCGACTAGTGGATACCCCAGACAGGCGAAAAATATATATTTATATAAAATTTAAAATATCCCTAGTGCCTGGTCTCATATGCTTTTTATTTTTGAGGCAGCTTCACCTTGGCTGCCATTTGACAGGAGTACAAAAATTGTGATGGTGTATGGGCGATAATGCCAAGATATATGGCATTAGACCATAAATGCTCATGTTGTTAGAACAGCAAAGTCGTTTAGGTATTCCGATATAACTTGAGGCCAATTGCCTAACCTCTAACCGCAGCCTTAGAGGAGCACTTCTAAATGCTAAATTTAGTTCGGCTTTTATCATTTATTATGGCCAGATATTGCCACTCCACCTTTTGGCCATTATTATGGCATTTCCTCACCGTCCCGACTGAAGGTCGCCATAACTCCCGAGTTGTTTGCCATTTCTGTTTATGCTCTTATTTAATATCCAATTTTAATACTGTTGCGGGTATTAAGCAGGCATCAGATAAGTTCTGGTGCCGTTTAATTATAAGACAATTGGCCATTAACATTACGCGAGCGGAAATGGAACTCAATACGAGCCAGGAACGAGTTTTGGCCAGGAGGAAGTCTGCCTTAATTACCGGCCATTGTGTGTGGGATCTTTTCTCTCTCGAGATCGGTTCGGAGCTGTGGGAAAAGAACCGAAGCCGACAGAGAGAAGAAACCTTTTGAGGTTCGCCTGCATGGAGAATTGCACAAGCAAATGTCACAATTCGGCTAAATTAATAATCAGCGCGGAGTCAGACAAACGGCCAACAAATATTGGCAGCCAAAGAGGTCAACAAACAAGCCTCGTAGACAAAAGTCTTGGGGCTACTACTTTGTTTTGGCCATTTTTTGGGCATCGACGACGTCTGCTTGGGTTTAATTTGTTAAACAAAAAATGGAGGATAGGAAAAAATGTATTTTTGATAATAATTACAGGCAGCAGCCAATAAAAGGTCAAACCACAATGTCTGGCCCGGTCCGACTTGACTTGACCGACTTGTTATGGCCAAGTGCGCCGGGCCGGCGGCTCTGCAGCTCTGCTGCTGCACTGACAGCCAAAGCAACAGACAAACAGACAAACAGACACAAAAATTCATAAATAATATGTAGAAAATACCCAGCACACATATGTGAGCATGAAAAATGTTTGCTGCCCGCTGACATTTTGAGGTGCAAAGCCGGCGAAAAGTTTCGCAATTGGCCAAGACGCAGCTGGTCCGATGATGAGGCGTCTTCCGGCTTGGCTGTGACCTTAAACGGACTGGCTCTCAAGCATCTCCCATCGAGAGCTGCCACGTTGTAATTAACAAGAAGTCACCGTTAACAGAAGATGGCCAAGTTGCGTAAGACTTCTGGCCGCTTGGCCCGATCGGTTTGCCATTAAACGCAACAAACAATGCCGACAAATTAAGTTGCAGCTGAAGCTGCCACCTCCTCTCCTCAGAGTTTTACGAACCTTATTTATGGTCATTTAATTAGGTCCGGGCCATAAAAATGTGCGACTTACTTAAGGTAATTGTGGCCTCTGACACAACTCGATAGAAATATTTAAAGTATTTAGCCACAGTGGGCTGGCAGCCTGAAATCCAACCTCAGTGCTTGCCATTCCACTGTACGAAAGACTCAAGACACGAACCTGCTTTGGGCCCATTGCAAAACGCGTTTAAAGACAATTTGAAGCCCGTCAGCGATTTAATTTAATTACAGCTTACTTAACAGTGGTCTCGCACGCACTTATCGATCAGATATTTGTGGGGTTATTTTTAATGGAATGGTGAGATTCCACGAATCAACTCCATTACTGAGCTTGGCACTCAAAGGTTCTCCTCGAATTTTGATTCCCACACTACTTGAACATGATGCATCCCATAAGCGAAGTTATTCATCATTTTGATAGACGCAGAGTCCAAAAATATGTGTGGGAAACGAGCCACACAAATCGAATCGAATTTAATATGTACATGTCAGAAGTTGAAGGTCGTCTTGGCCCCAAGTGACCTGGGCCCGAGGGTCTACCCGCTGTGTGTGTGTGTGCCACCCACTGCCAGTCGAGGTAATGTATCCAATTTTGGGCCAATCAGCGGTGTGTTGACATTGACTCATAATCCCGAAGCATTTACATGCGAATACATATTAATTTCATGGCCAATTACACTCTCGGCGGCCGAGGCTTCCCCCAGGTGATTTGTGTACCTTGCCAATAGCTCCAAAAACCGATGACAACCATTCGGGAGAGGGCTAATTGTTTAGGCCAATTACAAGTGCTGATCCCCGCCGTCTGGGAATCCATCAAAACGAAACGGGCTCAAGGGAACACCGGGCGAGACGGCCAAAACAAATTGTACTAACAGCTGGCGGCTGGCTAACCGGGCTTCGTCTTGCCCATCTTTTTGCCTTTAATGCTTTGGCCATTTGTTTGTGCACTTGAACAAATAAAGTATCTTTTTTTCGGCCCCTCCGAAGTCGGCTTGATTAATGCTAATTGCGGTGGCAGCCAAAGCGATGCGTGCGGCCGCTGATGAATTGGACGATGCATCTGCGATGATGAATGCAGCCGGGGCATGACTCCAATGACTCCGGAGACCAATTACTCGGGGCACCGAAAAGTCTTGGCCCTGAAATCAAATCCAGGAAAGTCATGAAATGCATTTGCAGCCACCTTTCACGGCTTACGTAAGAGCAATTATGCAGGGCTCTCGTGATATGCATCTCTCTATTAATGACTTTTCAAGAGAGAGGGCAGGTAAAAGTATCTTCAGTTGGCTTGGAACCAATTTGATCATATTTCGGGTTAGTTTGAGATCTCATTATAGAGTTTTTATTGCTTATGGCATATCCCATTTACTTCAAGAGGTCACTAAGGTTAGGATTTTCAGGGAGCTTAGAGATTAACCTTTAGGGATAAATATAAACCAATTTGATAATATTCCAGGTTAGTTTGTAGATCTCTCTCTCTCTTTAAGGATTAATATAAACCAATTTTATAATTTTCCAGGTTAGTTTGTAGATCTCATTATGGAGTTTAGGGCTTCTGGCATATCTCTTTTCCTTCAAGAGGTCACTAAGGCTAGGCTTTTCAGGGAACTTAGAAACTAGCCTTTGTTGATTAATACTACCTGTATTGAGACCTGTTTAAGACACCTCTTTTAGCCTTTAAATCCAAAAATGGTTTTAATATTCAGACATTATCATTGGTACATCTCATTTCGAGTTGTAACTCCTCTGGTTGAACTTTATCAGTCACACCTATATAGTCATAGGCGATTTGCCCTTTTTTCGAAACACTCTTGACATTTGACAAGCAACATCTGGAAATATCAATATAAACACTGCCATTTGGGCAAACAGAACTCTGTAAACGGCAGGCAGCACAATTATTAGGTAGCTAAGGCGACATTTGGACACGGCTCTCAGCCAACTCGGCTTTTGGCCAACTCTATTTGACGGCAATCGCGGCGCGTCATCATTAGGCAACGCTCATGTCCAAAGTGCCAGAACGGGTTTCCATTTTTCCATTCGTCTCGCGAGAGGCTCTTCTTCGCGGCGGAGTCTTCTCACCTTCCCAGCTAATTGCTGGCCTTGATATTTACAAAAGAGTCCAGTGTGTGACTAGAGTGGAAGTTGCTCTTCTTGACTGCATATTCTATATCTGAATACTTGGCTGACCGCCGGCTCGATTTGCATTCTGCATCTGCATCTGCAGCATCATCATCATCAGAGATCAGAATGTTCAAATTGCACAATTTATGGGTTAAAGTCTGTGGAATTGACATTCAGCAGGGGTTCCACTTTGCAATTTATGCCCCGGCGACATTTACAAATGTTATACAATTTGATGGCTTTATTCGTTTCGACTCCTCGGCTGATTAGGCCCGATCCGGCTCTGGCCATTGTGCAATGAGCCTCGACTAGAGCCAAATTAATGCAAAAGAGCTTTGCAAATTGGTTTGGCAACCCGCCCTGGATATATATCTGCTCATTCCATATATATATAGGCTTAGGTGGACGACACAACCCCCAACTGCTGACGAGCTTGTTGCCCAAGTCTTTCGGGTTTGGCTCTGGTTACTCGACAGCCGCAAGGAACACGGGGAAAAATTAAAAACTGAAACTAAATCGGGTCGACATAACAACGAGCATGTGGCCAATATTCATAAGAGCCAGCTCGTATGCAGATCTGGAGATCGGGAGTCGGACTCCTCCAGCGGTGGACGCGTGACACGATCTCTGGACGCCATGGCGCCGCCCCAAAAACAAAGGATTAAATGCCGCCGAGCTGCTCATATTTATTATTTAATCAAAATGCACATTTTTGGGAGGGGTGGCTGCAATTTCCTCGTGAAAAATGTTTTTTAATTGGTGCAACGCGGTGTGGCAAGCCACCAGATGATAACAACATTTCTGGCGGGTGCCGTTCGCATATGGCATTTTAATAAACGGCCAGATATCGGTTACGTCAAGGCGCATATAACACATATCATGGATAGCCTAAGACTATAACCTGGTTGGGGGATACAGGAGAGCCGGGCAGGGGTCGGAATTTTCACGCTTGGGATAGCCAAATTGGGTAAGATACCCGCTGATGGGGATTCAATTTGGGCTTTTGGTGTCTGGATCCGATTTCAATTAAGCGGATTAATCGAAAGGGGCCACTAGCCATTAATCATGCAGGAAAGAAATTGAAAGGTGGGATATGTTGAAAGGTATCGATGCTTTCATAAGATATGGGCAGAGCTGAAGAACTTGTAACTAAGATAGTTTAAATGTGCTGACAGACTTTGAGTTCTAAATTAAAGGGAGATGATTTGTTGGAGCTAGTTTAGACCAAATAAGATGGATGGAAAGATTAGTTCTTTGGCAACTGAGTTGATCTAGATTGATCTATAAGATTGTCTCATAGATTGATTCTTAAATATCTGCTTGGCAAGCCTTGTAGATATTTAAATCCAGATTAGATGCAGAGATTGATTCTTAGGTATCTAAGCTGGGCCCCGAGCTAGGTACACCATCGTGCTCTTGTCACACCCAGATATGGTTACTTCCATAAGACATTCACAGAGCTTAAGACCAGATACCTCTGATAGTTTAAACGTTTTCCATAGACTTTGTACTCTAGATTAAAGGGAGATGATTTATTGCAGCTGTTTTAGACCAGATAAGATGGATGGAAAGATTACTTCTTTGGCATCTGAGTTGATCTGGGAGATTTATAAAACCCAGATTGATTCTTAAGTATCTGCTTGGCAAGGCCCCCGAAGCCTTGTAGATATTTAAATCCAGATTAGATGCAGAGATTGATTCTTTGGTATCTGAGCTGGCTCTTGTCACACCCAGCAGCTCCCCAGTCGTCGCTGCGAGGCAACCTTGAGAGACCTTCACTTGCGAGACACTGCTGAGTGCAAGGATAACCTGCGAGCAGTCAGTCAGTCAGTCAAGCCCGATGTCGGTGTCGACTCCACTTGACTTTGACATGCAGCAGCTCGAACCTCAGTGGGCCTGCCCCCTCGGACTCGGCGATACCCGGAGCCGGAGCGGAGTTATTGGAGCGGCAACTTGAAAGCGCAGTCGCGGTGGCAGCGCTGAACTTGCAGCACCAACGCACCAAAGATCGCAGCAAATTATGCCAAAAAAGCGAGACATGGCAAAGTGCGTTCTAGTGGCAGATACATTTTGTGAGCAAATTAATTTTGATTGCTTTTGATTGCCGAGGAGCGAGGGAGCCGCTGTGTGGGCCAAGTTCTTTAGCCACTGGCCACTGACCACTGGCCATGGGCGGTGGCCACTGGAGCCGCTGCTCTGCTGATTTTTATTCTTCTATAAATATTCATTGACCAGTTGACCAGTTGGCCAGAGCCCCAGCAGATACAGATACGAGCTCAGAACCTGGCTTGGAGTGGGCAGTGGGTAGCTGCCCGCCCGAAGGTGGGCTCGGAATATTTCTAACGAGCTGCTTTATGTAAACAAACTGTTAACACGGCCGGTTTCTCCCTCCTCTCTCTCTCTCCCAGAGCATTAATATCCGTTCTTGTTCTCATTGTCGTGGCCGTAGTTTACGACTACATGCACTCGCATTGAACAGCGGTCTTAAGAGCCGATTAGATCTAACCTTGACCAAGATGATAGCCAAAAAAAAACAGACATAAACAGACAGCCACAAAATTAAAACACACCTCAACGCATTTCCATTGATGGCTTCGCTTTGAAAGAGCAATAACCATAGTATCTCGAAAAATCAAGGCTTCTCGCGGGAGATTTTCATACAAACGACGCCCAAATGCGTACATAACTCTTTCGAATCGCGTTTCATTTGCATTCGAATTAATATTAAATATTTCTGGGGCTCACAGTCGCCGTGTAAGACACATCTGAGGTGTCAGACCACTTCTATTTCAATTAACATTCATTTTCTGACGTCTGATGTCTCTTCGGGGCAGCAACAGTACCAGTCATGACTATAATGATGATCGCTGGCTGCTCGGCGGCTCCTTCCGCCGGCTTGGGGCCAATGTTCGTGTCATGAATTTGCACAAATTATGCTAATTTCCCAAAATTACAAACCGCAAAGTGATTTTTTTCTATTGCTTTATTTGTTGCTGCCATTTTTTGATATTTGCTCATTCGAACGCCCGATGCTCTGGGGCTGAGCCAAAAAAGGCAATAAATAACACCAGACACACACCAAAAACAAATACGAAAAGGTGTTAATTTTGATTGTAAGTAAATTTTGGTTCAGTGAACTCCTTTGTGGCGTGTCACATTATGCAACCGCCGCCGCTTGCTGATTATCTGTGATCTGCGATCATGGCGCAGAAATATTACAAGTATAAATGATTTACATTTAATTGAAAAGAGAAAAGAAACGAAAATATCATCACAAATCAATCAGGCGGACGGCAATCGCGGGGCGTTTCTGCAGGTGCCAATCAGGCTGTCTATCTGTATCCCACAGATACGTGGCGCATGTCCGAGATATAGTGTGAAAGGCTCCTGCTCCAAATCAGAAACAGATGCCGATGGTGGAGCTGGAGCTGTAACTGAAACTGAGCCAGAAAAGCACCCGTGAGCGTAATGGCAAATCAGCTCGCCTCCTCCGACTCCGGCTATATAACAATCGTGTTGTGGGTGATTACATAAACAAGACAACTCGGACAACTTTATTTCGGGCCAGCTGAGATACCCACCAGATACCCGTGGCGCGAATGTATCTTTAGTGTGTAAGCTGCGTGATTTGAAAGCAATTTGCTGTATCTTGGCTTTTATCCCCCTCCCCCTGCCGCGGCCCATCTAAAGCACTCTAGGCCTCTCCATTGAACAACGTGTAATTGGCCTGGCAGCACTTGCCGACAGCCGGAAAATTGTGAGGTCCATGATTATCGTAAAATATTTGGATCTTAATACTGAGAGTCTGGATATGGCAATTTGAGTTAGAGGAAATGCTTGATGGGCCTGAAAATGGAACAGGAATTATAAATGTTTTGATGTGTATTATTTGCAATGGATTTGTTGGTAGGAATCTTTCTGGAAGATTTTTAAACGTTTGCATCAGAAAAACGGGTTATGGTGTAGACTGCATATCATTAATTCGATTAATTCTCCGTAGGGAATTATAGGGTTGTAGGTAATCAAGACAAACATTCTATTGATCTAAATTAAAAAAAATTAAAAAATTAAAAAAATTATAAATTAATGAAATTAATGTTTAATCATGTATTAAAAAATATATTATGTATTTTATCCACTATTTATTGTATACTACCTACGTGAATGATAGGAAAAGATTTTGAAACACTAAAAGTTTTTATTAGAAAAATGGGTTAGGTGTTGATTTAATTTATTTTAGTAATTTGTATTATACTAGAGGGATTTTATAGGGTAAGCAAGACAAACATATGGCCAATTTATTCAGTCAAATTATAAAAAATTAAGTTAATGTATAAATAAATAATAAATACAAATTTGAATGTATAATAAAAGTGTATTAAATATTTTATACACTTTATATTATATAAATAGAATTTAAAGCATAATAAAAGTTTTCATTCTGAAAATGGGTTATGGAGTTATGACACTGCATAGTTGGATTTAATTTATTTTAGTGATTTTTCTCAGAGTATATATATATAAAACCAAGTGCTACCGGGCCATCTTTGAAGCCTCCACAATACAGTGTCATAACCTCATAAAGAGATACCATGGCCTAATGTGCTATTTTCAAAGCCGCTACTGGTATTAAAATGTTATCTCCATTCCAAATTAATTTGAAAGCGATGATAATTCACAAAGCCTCAGATTGCTTCAGTATTTTTTTACGATTGCTCAAGTAAAAGCTTTTTGTTTCCACCACAATTAAGAGGCAATTAATCGGCCGCACTTTCAAGACATTGGGTCTGGGTAAATAAATCGTATTTGGGTAATTTATTAATTGCTTTTTCGCATAAATTGCGTTCAAGGCGAGGCGTGTGGAAAAGCTCAGTTGGGCAGTTACATAACACACTCGGACCAGAACTCCGAGGCGAGACAAACTTACGCCAAATACCCGAGCGTTAAGTAAGTCTGAGGAAAATAAAGCACTCGAGTCGAAATAAGCACAGCACACGCCCCAAGTGCCACGGCTAGTATCTTGTCGGTTTTCCGAGTTTTCCCTCTCGTCTCGGGTGGAAATGCGGAAAGCGCAGCTAACTGCGAGGCCCAAAAATGTGTGTCGCGTAAATTAAAAGATCTGCCAAATAACAAATAAAATAAATTTACTACGTTGCCACAGAGGCAGAATTTATACCAAAATTAAATCTTTTTTAAGGTTGGGAAATTGGAGAAGGAAGCCCCAAGATTGGAATTGAGATTGAGATGTTTACCCAGCTCTTTGACACCTTCTTTCCGCTGTCAGCTTGCTTTCAATGTGAATGCCAGGCTTTTATCTCGCACATTTATCATACGCACTGTGTGCCAAAAGGCATTTAAGTGTCGCTAACTCAAATATTTATCATAATTCAAGTGCCCAGGCAGAGGGGCTCCAGCTCCAGCTCTGGCTCCAACTCGAGTTGCATTTGAAGTGCCTGGTCGGGCTTCGTCTTGGCCTGGTCTGGCCCATGTCATCAGTGGCAATTTGTTGCTAGGCTTCGCCTGCAATTTGTTTATGGCACATGTCGTTGTTGCTGTGGCTGTGACTGTGCCTGTGCCTGTGGCTGGTTGCTGTTGACATTTAAGTGAAGTCGCGTGTGTGCGGGGACATTGAACTTTGCCGTTTTGAATTTGTTTAATTTCGTTTTGGCATTTTCAATAAATGGAGGCAGGCATAAATATCGGGAGCAAGCCAAGTTCGTTGCCTAAGTCATTTGTTTGCCTGACTTGTAATGTGACTTTCATGGGAAACGCCTTGAGTTCCCATGGAACCCCTGGGATTCCTGTGACAACTCAGAACAATGGGCCAGAAGCTGACTCAGCTTCCCCAACTCAAAGTGATCTCAGCTGGTGGCCAGTAGCTCTGGCTTTGCTCACTGTTAATATTTTAATTATAGCATTATGGCCGGGATTTAATTAGCTCAGCTCACGCCCGCCCAGCCGGCCAAGTGGGAGTTCCGATGATCGATAAACAAAAAGCCAATTAAAGCTGAAACGGAATCGTAAGCAATTTGAATCGAAAGCATTTAGGTGTCTAAATATGTTTAGTCAGTCAGCCCAGTGCTCAGTAGCTAACCTTTTCCAAGGCCTTTGCCTTTTGCCCGCTGGCTCCGCTAATTATTGCAATTACAGGGGCGATAAAACGAACTGAGGGGAACTGAGAGCTCAGACCAAGTGTGGATACATTTCTTATCTAGATCGCTGGCTTATTTGCATAAAATGTGCAACTATGCAAATTGCAACTAATTTTTATGACTCGGCCAGCGTCATTCAAACGCAAGTCATATTCATATTGCCGAGTGCAGTGGCAGGCGCTGGCCAAGAATGTTGGCCAAGACAAATTCAATAAATTACTTAAATGTGCGACGGTGGTCCGTGCCCGAAACGGAGTCGGAGGCTTGACAAATGTCGATGGAAATTTAATGTTTTTACACCTGCTTGCATTGGTTTTTAACCAACTCTAACTAATTATCATTTTTTGTTTGTGTTTTCCAGGAGGGCAGCATCGGCCACGACCTGGTGATTAAGCCCTTGCCGCACGAACTGAGTCCCAGTCCCGAGGAGTCGCACCACATCATCTTCAAGCGAGAGGCCTCCGCGGCCGAGGAGCAGCTGAGTGACTTTGGTGAGTATCGTCATCATCATCACCACTCGGAGCCCCTGAGAAGCAGGCTACGTTCTTAATGGGCTCATTGACCCATAGAGTGCCATAGAAGCCCCCACTCGGTCCATAAATCTCCGCTCCGAGATCGACGTGCGGGCGATAGCATTTCCTGCTCGATGTTAACCACAAAAAATAAGAAGTATATGCAATCGTAAAAGCCAAAGAGTTCAATGTAACAATTCGCCCTTCGCTGGATGCGTTTACCCCTTGGCTGGCTGGTGGCTGGTGGCGCCAAAATTCCAGCAATAACCACTATAAAGTTATTTATTTAATGCCCGGCATTCCCCACCCGCAGAGTATGTCGGCTTTTTGGCAAAATGCGGCAAGAAATTATACTCAATACAGTTAACTGAGCGGCTACCTGACTTGTCCGCTTTTGATGGCATGATATCATAATAAAGACATTCCAACACTCGATTTTGCTTAATTTTAGCTTAATTCTCCTCTTCCGGTTGTTGTTTATTCGCAGCCTTCATGGAGCCCGACGATCTGCTGGCCAGCGAGAAGCTCGAGAGGCTGCAGCTCCGCCAGCGCCGCAGTCGCCGCAGCGCGCCCAAGAGCCCGGACTTCGAGGACCTCAACGACGAGGATGAGGGCGCCCTGGAGACGGAGCCGCAGACGGCCGAGTCCCGGATCCGGTCCCGCCGCCAGGCCCCGTACATCATCTACCCCGAGGTCCTGGTCATCGTGGACTACGACGGCTATCGGCTCCACGGCGGCGATAATCTGCAGGTACGTGTGCGTGACAGGGAGCCCGATTGGATATCCAAGTGGCCAGAAAATGGGGGAAAAATAAGTAATGGCTAAAAAAGAAATTAAGAGTCGGGGCCGCCAATGAAGTTGTTTCGCTGGCGATTGCAGAGACAGCCCGGGATTGTCTCTGCGTGTGTTTGCGGATTTTCGAACCCGATGCCGAACCCGTCGATAGCGTCGCTGGCGTCTCTGGCGTCGCACCCAGTCCAGCCCCGGGGGGATTTCGCAGTTTGAGGCTTTGTAAAAGTTGTTTTTTCGTTGCTTTTCTTGGCCGCAACATGTGTAGGTATTATGCGAGCCCAGACATGTGCTCTCGCATTGATAGATAGGTCTGGTTAAAAGCCAGAGACAAATCCCCAGGGGGACTACAGCCCAGTTATGGTTTATGTCGGTGAAAACGCACAAGTATTTCTAAGGCGATGGGAGATATCTTTCAGTCTTCCCCGGCTGTAGTTCTCAGGTAGAGTTCTTTATTTATGGTCTAGAGATACATAATATAATTATTATGCACATCACTCGCTCGGAAGATTTATTTGTTTGTCCCATCTGGGTGCGTTCCAGCTAGGAGTATACCAAGAATACCAGAGATGCGGCTCAGATGAAAGCCCCGCCCAGTGATGGATGTCTCCCCTGAGAGATACAAAGACGTGCATTATATTCTATATTATATTCTCCTTTCCCAGGTCAAGCGCTACTTCATCTCGTTCTGGAACGGAGTGGACCTGAGATACCGCCTGCTGAAGGGACCCAGAATACGCATCAGCATTGCCGGCATTATAATTTCACGAGTAAGTAGACCAAATCGATCTTTGCCTCCAGCGGGATTATTACACAACCGCAGCGGCTGCGGCAGCTGCTGCAAATTCAACTTTCATTTGGCTAATTGAGTAATACATTTTGGTAGCTCAACTCTGACCCCTGACTCCAATATGGGTCTCTTGCCAATTGGGGCAGAGTGGTAGCCGCCAGCCAGCCCGGCCAAGCTCGACTCTCCGCTCCAAACGAACTGTCACGATCTGGGAATCTGGCAGAAAATAGAAACCGAAAAACTGGCAGAAAAAACATGCAACGCATGCGCTTCGATTCGTTAGAAAAAATGTGAACAATCAATTTGGTTATTTGCTTGGCTAGACCAACAAATTTTAACAAGTTTTTTATGCAAACCGAAGTTCGGTTCGCTCGGTGTGTAGCTCACTCGTGCCTGCCTTCTGAGCCTGGCTTGCTAAGTGTTTTTCTAGAAATTAGCGGCCAGAAATGCTTTATGGGCACGCGAATCGAGTTAGCCAAAAAAGTTGGCTTTAACCTTCTGCCTAAGATGTCCTGAACGGCTTCTTAAATTAAGGGAAGTAGGGCAGGGAATTAGGAACACTTTTTATGTTGCTTTAATGTATATTTTATATCTAGAACAGTATATATAAAATATATTATATTAAATAGTAGAAAATGTTTTTAGATATTTTTATAATAAAAACATAATCAGTGAGGAATCCATGAGGTTATTACCTTCCTAAAACTCTCAAAGATGCAAGTAACTAGAAATTAAAGAATCCAGGAAGTTAAATATTCTAAGCAACTAATTTGAGCTGAAGTTTTGACTAATAAAATTCCTGTACTAAAAAGCTGCTTAAAGCTGAATCCATCTGAATATTAATATATATATTTATGTATATGTTATATATTCTAAAATACTATAAATAAATAACTATCTTAAATCGTAGAAAATGTTTTTAGATATTTTTATAATTAAAACACAATCAGTGAGGAAATCCTGAGGTTATTATCTTCCTAAAATTTACTAAGATTCAAGTAACTAGAAATTAAAGAAACCAGGAAATTAGGCCTTATTGGTTGCAGGTTTTAACTAATAAAATCCCTGTACTAAAAAGCAGCTTAAAGCTGGATCCATGTGAATATTTAAGAATCCCCGGAAGACATTTATGAGCTCCATAATAGCCATAAAAGCATGTTGCCTGATGTGTACCCAGTTCCCCTTACACCAGACGATCAATGGGGTTCGTGAGTGATCTCTTTGATCTCTGCTAACATCTTTCACTTATTAACATTCAACTAATTTGATTGCATAACCCAGAGAGCCATAAAACACTTTGACAAGATTATAGCATCGCGGCTCTGCTACCATTTCGCTTTGTCTCAATCTGGGACCTAGACTTTCTCACACAAATCAGTTCGCAGTCGGTTCAGGAAGCTATTTGTCGTGGTCGAGAGCGGAGAGTGGAGAGCGGAGAGCGGAGGAGAGAGTGGGCCAAGTGATGTGTGCAGGCTGGAAAGTGCAGCCAGCACTGCACGAAAGTGGAAAATTGGCACAGACTGTGGCTAAGAGTTCGGGACTGGGAATGGGGCACCTGCAGCCTAGACGCCACCGGTTGCATCAAGCGGCTGCCCACACGACATCGGCTCCAAGACCAACTCCAGCTCCAGCTCCGAGGAGACAACGATGTCGACGGGTTACCCTAAGTACGTCAATTGGCTTTGGCTCTAACTCTGCGGCAGCGAAGGCAAAAAATTATTTTCAGACCGCATAAATAATGCAACAGACGCCGCAGCGACTGCGACTGCAACTGCAACTGCGACTGCGTGTTGGCCGTGGTTACATAATCTAATGGGCCACGCTAACTGCAGCCAGCGTTAGCCAAAGTTGACTCAGATCAGATTTTTTCGGTTGCCATGTGTTTTTATTTTCCCATTTGCCCAATTTCACACACACACCAGACGACTTCCTCTTCTATGCGTACGCGTATCTCATGGATGCGGATAGACCCAGTACCTAATGTATCTAATGTATCCGTCGCTAAACAGCTGCCGAGTGCCGCTAATGAATGTTGCTTGGAAGTCGGGTAATTACTCAGAATTTGAGTTGGGCAACAAATTATTGGCCACACATATCCGATAAAAAGCAAGACAACTTTATAGCCCCTTTTTAATCTCTTCCGATTGCCTGATAAATTGCTAAGGAGCTGGCAGCGATCAGCTTTGCATATTCAGAGCCATAAAATATGAGTGCGAACTTTTGAAAGCCCCAACAACTTGACCCCAATGGCAGCCGCAGAAACAAAACACCGAATGCCTTTTCCAATTGCCAATCGCTTATTTCATAAACATAAAGAAACACCCAATGCACGAAATCCCCGAGTCACATAAATTAATCACCGATTGACAAATAACTAAGAGAATTACTTAGGCCAGGTCTGCGAGAGTTGTTCAATTAATTGATTCTAACTCGACGGAGTCGAAAAATAAATAAGTAAGCCCCAACAAAATGACAACAAAACGCTGCGGCATTAATAAGCCGTAAACTGCGTAACTTGGCCGACTCGGCTCCGACTCCGAAGGCGTTAAGAACTGCAAATCGCGCCAGGTTAATAGCACTCTTTTTTACCCCCTCCTCGCTAATGACTGGGAGGCAGAACAATGAGCTCTGATCGAGTGCCAACCCAGTTAGCCAACTCTTGAGTGCGAAACTTGGCCAAATCAAAAATTCTAAACGAGTGGCCAGCGCTCAAATTACTTTTTGGCCAGGGGGATTATTAAATGGTTTTTTTTGGTTAGTATAAAAGGGTACAAGATAGAGTATTAGTTTGAGGGAAAGGAAGGAAACCTAAAAAAATAATTAGGATAAGGGGAAAATACAAAATAAGAAGGTAAAGCAAAAGGAATTTATCACTTATCACTTATTTGGTAAATAAATAATATATTAAGCCGAAACCCAATACCAAGTATCAGTCCGTCGAGCTTTAGACGTATTTCTCCACGCTCGCCACACGATACGCACCTAATAAATTGCGCATACGCAACGTTGCCGCCGTGGCCGCATTGAAATATGTGTGTGGCGCAAGCGCAGCGCCAATGCGTTCGACAGTTGTAGCGGAAACCAGGGGGGGAGGGGAAGGCTGTTTAGCTTCTAACGGAAAGTTGCCCGCAATTAATTAAAATGTTAATTAAATGTCACAGATAAAGGTTCAAGTCAAGTCGGTAGCCGGCTTAAGCTACCCCCACGCCAAATCGCAAATCGCAGATCCAGAGCCCCGATCTCTGATATATATGTGTTGGCTTTATAAATCTGCATCTATGGCTTGTTATGATCACCTGCAGCTCAGCGCTATCAGTCCCAGGAATGCCAGCGAGTGATTAATGGATCCGCTTGGGTGGAGCGCTAGAAAATGGCCCCACTTCCTCCCAGAATTCTGGACTATCCCAATTTCAGCGCCACTCGACAATCGCCATTCGACATTCGACATTCTCCCGAGAGCCAGTCTTATCTCGGCGACTCTATCTAAAGTGCCACAGAAATGCCAAATAATGCATGAGCGACACACCCAACAGAGCGAAAAATAATACACAAAATAGATATATTTCAAATTACGCTGGCGGAGTCTCTTGCCAGTCCTCATATTTGCCAGTTGTCATAACAAATTCCGCCGCTAACGAAGGCTCGGAATAGGGCGCAGGCCAGGTGCTGGCTCCAGGGCACATTTCTCGCTCTGCCAGACCCATATCCATATCCATATCCATATACATGTCCACATATATATATATATATAGGGTGCCGGTAGCCAAAAATGCAAGTGCCAGACAAGCATAAATTGCATTAATGCAAATGGAAACGTGCCGCGAAGCTCGGACATAAATAAACAAATAAATGCTTGCCGAGGGAGACGCTGGAAAAGCCGGAAAATTGCAGGGGCACTCCAACACCCTCACGGGAAATGGTAGTCCGGATCGTTATGACTTGTTATAGTCCGACTATAGCTACTCCTATTCCGCTGCTGCCAAATATCATTATCATCTTATTTCATGAATATATTTATGTTCGCATTTGAAAAACAAATCAAAATAATTGGCCACTCGCACGTCATATGCTAATGTCTAATGGCTAAGATGATGGATCATATTTTTATGCTGATATAATTGGAACTAATAATAGAAAGATGGATCATATTTTTATGTTGAGATTATTGGAATTTTAATTGGCAACCCAAACTACTTTTAAGCCTAATGGAAGAGCTTCCTTATCATTTACAATGATAATAGGATACAAATGAAGACCTTTAAGGATATTTAAAAAACATTAAAGACATTGACTATCTAGGCAGCTTCTTTATAAGCTTATATAGTGTTCTTTAAAGTATTTATTGTATTATTTTGATCGAGCCTAACTATATCCAGTCATAGGGTATTTCGAAATAGAAAAGTCTCCCCCATATCTTGACCCAAAAGACTAGCGGCTCCGCTCTGTGGGTGGTGGCCCAATCCCAATCCCCAGGTCTGACTTATCCGCCGTGTGGGCGCCGAAAGTCAAAGCGTATGTCACCAGGTGGGTGTGTGTGTGTGTGTGCGAGTGGGTGTGAGCAGTGTCCACCACCCAGTTAGATAGTTTAGTGGGCCTTGCGAAATGCTAGAAATTACAGGCAATTGCATTGACAGTTTTTATGCCTTTTTCTGGGTGCCCGGAAAGATTTATATGCCCGGCCCACCAAAGGAAAGGAGCCGAAAAACCGGTGTTTATATGTAGTTGCGGCCGGCCTGCGAAATTAAATTAAAATTTAACATTTCCATTTTGCTTTTAATTACGCACAAAAGACTGTTGCAAAACTGTCGCGAGGCTTTGGTTTATTTTTGAATTTTTGCCGTACTTTGTACTCCATTTTCGGGGGAAAGGCAAACCGGTCCCGGTCGTGGCTCGGTTACATTTTAGGTCCTAACGGACAGTTTCTCTTGATAAGTATTATTTTTTTTATGTTTTTCTTGGCTTTTTCCGATTATTTGACAAATGCTGCCTGGGCAAGTTGCCACTTGAATTGTGCAATCTGCAATCAAAGATGTGCCAGGTCATCCATGGTCCAGCCGGGGCACCAAGCTCCGGGCTCCAGGGGAGTCTGGTGCTGGTGGTGGTCCCACTGCATCTAAGGTTTGTCTTTCCCAGGCCAACTTGGGGTGACGTTGATGGCCATGTGTGGTCGTTGAGGCCTGGGAATCGCCGGGGCCGAGATCTGGGCAAAGACAGCAATTATGCATGATGTCTGCATGGAGGAAGCGGTCTCTAGAATTACGTAATACGTTTCGAGGGTCTCTGGGCATAAATAATCCACCTAGACAGCCAATTCTTCTTGAAGGAACTTACAGCTCATCAGCAAGCACTTGAAGAGCAGATCATCTTCGAACCGAGACAGAAACTGCTCTAATAAACCACTCAAAGTGCAATTCGATAGACAATTATTTGTAATTTTGTGAATTCCAATCCGAACTCCATGCCTTTGCCTTTGCCTTTCCCACTCGATTCAGTTCCAAGGCCACTCGCTTGAAGCATTTAAAATTCTTGATAGTTTTGTCTGTCGAAAATTACCAAAAATTCAATTCGAATTTGTGCTTGTTTTGTCTTATTTTCAATCGGGAGAACGACGTGCCGGCACTCGCAAATGATCAATGTGTCAGATCGTCCAAAGGCTGGATATATCGGATAGACTTCGAGTGCGGACTGAGAGATACAGATACACCCAATCGAGCGGATACGTTCTGCATCTCATTTGGCAATATACTATATCTGTTGGCTGCGATTTCCAAACTCCGGCGAGCCATGTTTGAGCTGGGGTCTTTATGGATCACTTTGTCAGGCCGTGTTCATTTCCTCGACATCTGCTGTCCGTCCGTCCGGCTAGTTGGTAATTTATCAAAAGACTTGAGAGCCAGTATCTATCTATCCGAGACTGTTTTCGCAGTTGGCAAATGGCCGCAAATCAAATGTGTCAACCGAGTGCGGTTTGTCACTTACTTTGGTTTTATCACCTGCACCGGAGATCGGCACTGGAACTGGAAGTGCTGGCAACTAGTTCGGGCCACAGATTAGCCGCGGAGCCTTATTAACATATTGATTTGCCTAGGGCTCAAAGTGATTGACAATTGTGTTATTTTAATTTATGTTGCTGTCACTTTGGCCAATATCCGAACCGCCCCTTGGGCCACGATGCCAGTGAGCTTAGCTTACTTAGCTGCGGATTTACGAGTGCTGAAAGTTGCCCTCGGATGCTTATAACTGATGAAATTGCGGCTCCAACTGGCAACCGGCAACAGCAACTGCAACTGCAATTGCAGCTCCAATTATGCAACGCACAATTGCAACTGGTTTTCTAACAATCAAAAGCAACGAAATTTTAAAGGAAGCCCACACGACTTTGACTTTGCCTCTCTTGATCCGTGTCCCCACACGGAGAAAAATGAAGTGTCATAGTGGAACTAATTTTAACGATTTATTTGGATTAAGAAAACGCAAACATTCGTCATTTCCGAACTCTATATATAAATTAATGCAGCCTTCAAGCTTTTATGAGCAGTAATGGGGCTGTGACACTGCATTGTTGCTCGAAATAATCAGAGTCTGTTTATTCAGTCTCTGGGGGTTTACACTTTTAAAGAGCAAAAATTATGCAAAATGTAAACATATTATGAACTTTAAGGTAGCTCTTCAAGTTTATATATATAATTAAAATGAATGAATGAATACAAATACCATAATCAATATTATATGCCTCAAGTACTGAATATTAATACTCTGTTGTCTCATTTTCAATTGTGTAACAGCTCAGGATCTTCCTTCTTTAATTGAAAGGTCATATTGTAACTAGTAGTAGTTAAAATCTTAAAAAAACGCAGCATAGTAGTATGATAGTTCATAGTTCCTCGAATGATGCTCAAATATCTTAAGATTTCTTTCAGCATTTAATACTCAAATTAAATATATTAAATAGCTTAGCAAATATCTTTCAATATCAGCTTTATTTGTAAGCCATAAAGATAAACCCAAAAAGAATAAACATTAGTTTGCGGTGCAGCTGCCATGATGATGATCATCCGCTGCTTGGCCTTATCGCTTGGCTCGGCGGCATTTGCAGCACGTTTTTCACGTTCACTTGATTTCCGTTTCGACTCCGGCTTCCAGCTTCATTTTCACCGTCGAATGGGCCATAAATATTTCACCCGAAGCTCTTCCATTCGCTTAGCCAAATGCCAAATCAGTTGCATCATTGCCTTGGCATCGGGAGCTTCCTTAGTGGGGTAACTCGAACGTATATTTGGCCATTTTCACTACCTGATGATGGCCCACTCTATTGTAATGTGGGCCACTGGGTTCAATGGGGGTCTTGAGTGGATTTCACGAGGCCATTAATTTAGTGGGTATTATTATCTTAAATTGGTTGCATTTATACACATAAAAACAAATATTGCAATAATAATAAATACCCTTAAATAATGTTTACTTTTCACCTTTTAGGGCCGTGACGCCACTCCCTACCTGGAGCGCAACCGAGTGGGACGGGACGCCATTGACTCGGCCGCTGCCCTTACGGACATGGGAAAGTATCTGTTCCGGGAACGCCGACTGCCCGTCTACGACATTGCCGTGGCCATAACCAAGTGAGTGGGCGGGGGATCTGGCCAAGTTACCTTGTGTTTTGAGTTCTCGTTGCAGAATCGACAGCGACGCGTTCGCCGAGCAGTTGCCCCCGCGCTCTCCTCTCTTACTTTCCCCCCTTTCCCCTTTCCCCTTTTACCAAAAAGATTTCCCACAAAATATATATAAATATATACTACTCGTGTCTAGGTATGATATGTGTCGCAGGCGTAAAGGAGGTCGTTGCACCAAGGGCACAGCGGGTAAAGACAGACTTCAAAAACAATTTAAGGAAATCCTAGCTTTAGACCCTCACACACACACCATACACACTCTCACACGCACCTAGAACCAGTGTCATTGCGGGTGTTTAACATACTTTAGCTAGTTTTTGGTTTGCACCTGTCGAGCTACATGAGACACTAAAAAAAACAAAGCCAAGTTGACTAAATTTGCGTGTCGGTCTTAATCAATTACTACCACACTCACACTAAACACAGCCACAGACAATTTACAACATTTAAGAAAAAGAAAAAAGTTAATGTCGAAGCGTTAAACTAATTTGTGTAGCGGATCGGGCCAAAGACCATTAAACCGGTTGATTTATTTAGTATTTTGTATCTGCTTTAAGGTCTCATTGGTTGGAGCATACATTTACATCAGGTTTTAGCATAACATTTGATTGTGGTTCTGCGCCTTATAAGTACAATTATAATGGGTAAATTCTAAGCGATTAATAGCTAGAATTTGATGGACTTTCTTAAGAATATATACTTTGTATATGGTATCAGGGCTTTAGACATTAATGGTAGATTATGCGTCACGCCACTCTTAGTGGCAAAGCCTAATAAGCTAATTTTTAAAGGTTATTAGTTATGTATAATGGTTTAATCATTGCTTTATTTTAATTTGGGAACTCTTAAGGTAATGTATTGATTATATATCAATGATAGATCTTAACATTATATAGGTAAATATCTTAAGGTACAGAAGAGAACCTTTAAAGGTGAAATTAGAACTTGTTTGTTTGACTTCGTTTCAATGAGAGATACTTTAATTCGATATTGCAGCTAAATATCTTTATTTTTTATAAGAAATTCTACTGAATTTTAAGGGCATCTAAGACTTCGGTTCTCCGTTGACAGGTCTCTACTCTTTCTTCTTCTGCTCTTGACTCTAAACTGCGATGATTGTGGCTCAAAATAAAAATATTTTGAGCAAATGCTCTCGATACTCAATCGAGGCAGGTCCACAAATCGAAGCGAAAACAACTATCGATCAAAGCGCCGTGGGGAGATAATTGATTAAATGAAGCTGAAAACCCCCAAAACGAAACGAAATCTAAAATTTCTACGCATTTTTGAACAATTTTCGCCCGCAGACTCGATATGTGCCGTCGCACCTCCGCTTATGGTGAATGTAATCGCGGTACCGCAGGTAAAGACCCAGCACTAGCTGCCAATTTGTTAGCCAATGTACAGAAAAAAAAAAAAAAAAACAAATGGCAATAAAGAGAAACACAGAAGTTAAGCAAACGCGTTAAAAATAAATAACATTAAAGGCGGCCACCGCCGAGCCCAAAATGCGTCGCTCCATCATCAACAAAATCAAGCAATTTAATTGAATTTCATGCACGTCTCTTTGTCTCTATTTTTATCCTCCCTCCGTCTCTGTCTCGCTATCTCTCTCCCTGTCCACGCCTCTCTCTTTCTGAGACTCCGACTTGTGTGTTGTTTGTGTCGCACGCGCCTCTGTACAGCAAGAACAGGAAATGGCTGCGCATGCGCCATCTTGGCCATGCTCCTCAAACTGTACAGCTTCCGGCCTTCTAAGCAGTGCCTTAAAACTGTACGGAAAACTCTTTCGATCTATCCTCCTTTGTGTGTACATATCTCTGAATTTTCCAATGTATCTTCCTGCATTTGTTTGTGGCAACTGCATGGACTGTTTACATCCTGAGCAGGGCTGCTCAAACTTCCGTTTCCGTTCTATTGTGAAATAAAAACATTTTCAAATATATGTGTCATATCTAACCAATAAATATTATTAGAGTTTCAGCGGTCAGGCCTTAAGAAAGAAGTTAATAAAACTACATAGTCTAGGATGAGAAAAATCTGCAATTATTGTATTATTTAAAAAGTATTCTTACTGAAAGTTGGTTCTGGATTAAAATAATCAGCAAACTTGTAATGCTTTTAACACATTTTTATAGTTCTAGAAAGAAATTTAATGGTTTTACCTCAACTACATTCCTAAGTTACTAATATCTATGGCTGTGGACTAACCATATCTAAGCGATGGTAATTGTGACTAAGTTTACACATTTAAATGCACCTACTAATTAATTGCTCTCACATCGATTTACCTACTCTCCTCGCCCCCTCACGAGCACAGCGGTTACAGTTATTATGTAAAAATAAAATACGATGCTTAAAGGCGAAAAGAGAAAAAATAATTGCTTAGTTGCACAAAAAAAACAACATTAGATTTTTCATTTAATAACTGCAACAGCAGCGACTTGGCGACTTGAAAAAATTGTCAACTTCCTGTTGGACAAGCGAGAGAAAAATGAAAAAGAAAATGTTCAAGAGACACAGCCACAACCACCAACTAATTGCCTGACTTCGGCGTGTGTTTTCTTTCGAAAAAGGCTTCGCTTACGTCGGCGGCGCATGCGTGGTGAACAAGCGGCTGGAGAAGGTGAACAGCGTGGCCATCATCGAGGACACCGGCGGCTTCAGCGGCATCATCGTGGCTGCCCATGAAGTGGGACATCTGTAAGTAATCTCCATAATCTCTATACCGGTTCTTATAAGTATTAGGAATAGATAGGTTGGCTGGAAAAGGTCTTGTGTTAAATAAAAATAAATATCCATGAGTCTCTATAATATTGTGGCATTCAAATATGAGAGGAATAGTTAAAGAAATATTATAAGTACTTATAAATACATAATAATTATAACAATTATAATAAATTTATTAGTTCAGTCTTATCTTTTTTGTAAATTGTTTTTGTACTAAATTCTTTACCTCCCCGAATTTATATGAAGCTTCCCCTGACACTATTTATTTTTTCTTGCTCAAAAGAGTCTTTATTGCCACTCCTTACCTAAGATCATGTATTTTTTGCAATAAGTAAATATGATTTGTTTGATCTGTGTCCGCTCCTTAAGCGATTGGCAAGCGGAACCTTTTTTTGCACCATTTATTTAACGCCCCAAATCCGCGATCGGGAGTTCATTTGGCGCCCAAACTAAAAAAAAAAAACAAAAACATGAACAATTTCCGCCGCTGGAAACTGGTCAATGAAACGAGTTTGCATTTCCGTTTGACATCATTCGGCGTGCAATTAATCAATTAACATTTTTCCCCGCTCAATCAAAATGTGTCTCATGCTCTGCGGCCGTGTTTCTTTTCTTATTTCTGCTTTGCTTCTCAGGCTGGGAGCGGTCCATGACGGCTCGCCACCGCCCAGCTACTTGGGCGGACCGGGTGCCCAGCGCTGCCGCTGGGAGGATGGCTACATCATGTCCGATCTGCGCCACACGGAGCGAGGCTTCCGATGGTCCGCCTGCACTGTGCAGAGTTTCCACCATTTCCTCAAGTGAGTTGCAGGGTTGCCTTTGCTGTTTGAGGAGGTCTTAATTTAATTTGAATTTCCGTTCCCAGTGGAGACACCGCCACCTGCCTGCACAATGCCCCGCATGAGGACAGCGCCTTGGGTCGATCGCTGCCAGGAACCCTACTCTCGCTGGACGCCCAGTGCCGCAGGGATCGGGGCACGTATGCCTGCTTCAAGGACGAGCGAGTGTGCGCCCAGCTCTTCTGCTTCGACGCCCAGACGGGATACTGTGTGGCCTACAGACCAGCAGCTGAGGGTTCGGCCTGCGGCAATGGTTATGTAAGTAACTATATATATATATATATCGGGCTATACTCCCTTGAGCGGACAAAGTTTTTGACGGACAAGAGTCGGTTAACTCCCATCGCTATGATCTCTTAAGTGTGAGATCTCTAGATTTTATTTATATATATAATTTCAAACTTTTGCATATATTTTTAAATAATTTTTTTAATTTTTATCATATGCAAACACTTGCGGACAAGACTTTCTTATATTAATCTACCCTTTAAAAGGTCAAATAGGAAAAATAATACATTAATTAATAATAGCAAATATAAAACAAAATCCACAAAGTTTGGCAGTATCTTTTAGCAAGAATACAGCCCAGCTACTCAAGCTCAACCCCACGGATTGCTGCACCGTGTCCGTTCATTACAAGTGTTGACTTTTTATATAACCTTTTCCTCATTGCTTCCTAAATAATAAACCCAATTTCCCACCTGAATCCACAGCACTGTCTGGATGGTCGCTGCACACCATTGCCCTCCAACATTATCCCGGATTATGGACACAACTATCGTTTAGTATACAAGTGAGTACATTATTTTTGGTAAATTCCCTAGAAGAGACTGTTCTTTCCAGTAGTTTTGTTGTGTAAGCTAAGACTTATCTACTTACTAAAAAAATACAAAACACAAATACACACAACCTGTTTTGAGTACACACGATTACACTCAGAAAACAAATTTTTTAATATACAAACTTTTACACCTTTACACACCGATTCGAAAACAACAACAACAACAATACGCACACCCAAACACAACAACAATCTCGAAAAACAAACATAGTAAACTCAACAACAAGAAAGATGCAGAGGAGGATATTGAAAATAGTAGTGAGGAGGCCGATTCGCAGGAGGATGAGACTGAGAGTGCGAATGAGAACGAGAACGAGAGTAATGAGGAGGAGCAGGATGAGGGCAACACTAGTAGCGAGGAGCAGGAGGCCAATCGGCAGGACAACAAGATCGAGCAGAGCTCTGCTGCTGCCGGCGGCGCTGCTGTGCCGTCGACGACAATGACCCCGACCACCTTTAGGCCCAAATCCAAATTTGGCTATCTGCATCGCATCCTACCCGAGAACCGTGTCCAGGTCCAGACGAGCATCAGCAGCACCGTCAGCAGCAGCAGCAGCAGTAGCAGCGGGAGCAGCAGCACATCGTCAACACCCAAACCGAGTCCAACAACAACCACACAAACACCGAACCTATTCCAAATCTACACACACGAATTACGCAAACAAATCGAATACTACCTACACATGCTACAGACACAACAACATGCTACCAAATTGCAACCAGAACAACAGCAACAGCAGTCACAACCACAACAGTCGATAGTCGAAATACCCTTGGTACAAAAACAGAAACAAAAACGCCTTACAAATTATAGTGTAACCAGCAGCAGCAGCAGCAGCAGTAGCAGCAACACGAAGCCGAACAGCAACAAGGACGAGCAGCAGCAGCAGCAGCAGCGGCAGGAGCAGCATCACCAGGATGGGGGCCTGCCCGATGAGGAGAACGAGGCGACTGCCGGCATTCAGAGCAATGAAGCGATTGAGCGGCAAAAACGTAAGTTCCACACACCACCCACCACAGCCACAACCAAGGCAGCGGCCAGGGCAGCCACATCGCCGACTCCGATCACTGAAAAGACAACAAAGACAACAGCATCCGCCAAACCGATAACCACATCATCATTTCTCGATGCGTACTTTAAAAAACTGCAAGCATTGCATGATGGCGCGGTGACGGCCACCACCACAACCACCACTTTTGTGTCGTCCTCGGTCAGCTCGGCCACATCCTCGCAACAGCGGCAGTCACAGCCACAGCAGCAGCAGGCGCAGGAGCAGCCGGCAGGCGAGGGCAGCGCCTTCCTAAAACGTACGCCCAACCGGAGTAGTATTAAGGCATACCAAACTAGTAGTAGCAGTAGTAGTCCCCAAGAACAGACTACCAACTACATTGGCGACACCACAAACAACCTGCCCGCGGTGTTGGACAGTAACAGTAATGTCAGTAGTGACGGCGGTGCGTCGAGCACCACGGAAACCGCCCAGACACCGAAACCGAAACCCAAAATCAAGACACAAAAACTAATACGCCGCACACGAGTCATGTAACGAAGTTGCGAAGATGCAACCCTGCGAACTCCCTGCTACCAATTAGCCTAAGCTACTACTACTTACTGCTAGCCAGAAACCCAGAAAAAAACAAAAGCAAACACAGATCACAGTTCCAGCGAGCGAGAGAACCTCCAGCAACCTTCAACGGCTCCCCCAACCAATCAGAATACAAAAATCCACACACACTAAACAAAGCAACACGCATCACACACAAGAAATGCCAAAACCGATCGAAACCGATACCGATACCGATACCGATACAGATAGCGATAGCGATACCGATTCGTTATCCTTGCGTGCGGTAAGCCCAAACCAATCCAGCATTCAGTCGGGTTCCTAACTCAGTAGTCTAAAGCTTGGCCCTAAAGTACGCTGCGATTTACAGTAGAGCATGGATTTGCGATAGTTTACTAGTAGTACTTCTTATACACTCTTATTTTATACTCTGCTGCCTGCATTTTAATCAACTTATCAATATGTAATCCTGGTTGTTGACGTCGGCGCGTGGCTGCGGCCAAGTACAGTGCAAGGGGCCAGGGCTAAACTCATTGCTGGCCAACAGTGCGCATTTGAATTGGTCCATTTAGCTGTAATATGGATTAGCTCGTATTTTAAGCATTTGGCATCTGGCATTGCATCGATCATACACACCTCTCTTAACTTTGTAGTACCGATTGGTAGTTCTTGAATCTTAATTCCCTAATATCTTGGCATGAACTAGAATAATTTCGAATTGCATTTCAGTTGAAACCATCGCGCCTCCGAAGTGGCATTTAGTAGGGACCTTCGCATTCACCCATCCGCAGACCTCGACCTCATAAAGCATGCTTGCAGAAAACTCTCATTACCACTACAATCTATTCAAAAATCGAAAGATCATCAAGATTTTCTCTAGTTCCTCTATTTTCCAAAATTGCATCGAACACACGACCACCAACCACCAACCACCACACAACACATAAACAATAAAGTCGAAAATGAAACAATTGGCATTGAAACATGCGCACACATACCAGCATAGAAACACTCAACACACACGCTCTATTCCTCACACACGCATACACACTGTTTGAAGGCAATATCAAATTATATGAAACGATATTTCGCAACATCTATAACCGTAGCAATTAAGTATTATTTGATCAACCAGAATGGCATGGATTCAGACTCAGAATAATTGAAATAAACGCATTCCGCATACTAAATATAAGACGGCAAAATGGCAAAAGTGCAACAAAGTAATTTGGCAGTTGGAAACGCATGGATTGGAACACACGCACATATACCACACACCCACTTAATTCAAAATGGTCGGCGTCAGCAAAATATCTACCTATATAAACTGCATAAAAGTTTAAGCCCCAATAAAGCTCATTGTTTTTTGCACGCCCCACAAAACTCTCCTAATTGGTATTTTCACTAATTTTCCTTGTTTTTCCTTCTCGTTTCCCCCGTTCCGTTCCGGCCGCCGCTTCCCCCGTCGCAGTGGTTAACTGGAAGCTGTTTCCGTTCTAGTGAAAGTGCAAAGCAGCAACATTGGGGAACGTTTGGAGCTGGCACGCGGACGTCACTGCCATCGAAATTGGACGAGGAATGTTTGCAGTTAAAAAGTGTTTTTAGCTAGAATTTATTACTATTATTATTTGTATGAAAAACTATTGATTTGTTGTTAGTTCTAGCCGCAACTAATTTAAAATATTGTCTGTTAAAAACAACACAAACAACAAGAGCAAAGTTGTTACGTTCAGTACATGCATATATTATGTAATGATAATTTGAATAATCTAATTTAATGCAAATTCTTGTAAAATAGTACATATTATTCTGTAAAAAGTTCATCTACACACCCCCACACACCTTTGGCGGACTACCTAAATTATTCTTTGACCCACAAATCAATCGAAAGGAAAGCTAATAATAATTATCCCAATTTCCAATGTGATAAACATATGTAATTTGTACTCTTTACTAAACAAAACAAAATATTTATCATTTTCTGGTAGAAAATTGCTAGAAAGGTTGAGATTGGTTCATTTACTTACCTTGCCGCACTTTGCCTACAAGAAAACTTAAAATATTCATTTCATTATTGTATTACCACTTTTTAGAAGTCTAAATTCTAAATACAAAATTCATTACTCTATGTTTACCTAGCCTAATGTTCTTTTTTATATGACAAACAAAAATGTAATAGCTAAGTTTTAGTTGTAGTTAACTGAACATCGTATAATAAATGAAACTGTAAATTTATCACACACACAAATGAAACAAAATCATAAATTAAGAATAAAAATATAAAATTTTACTTGTATATATCAGTGACATCGTTGCATTTACTGAATATAATTGGGCCAGCGAATGGTATGAAAACTTAAATCAAACTAGCACAAAAAAGGGTTGCTAGGAATGTTGCTAGGGACATGTTCCGCAACACCAATTGGCACTACAAACATCGATGTTGCTAACGGTTTGCAAGCACAGCAACATGGCTGTTTAATACATATATATATAAATAATTATAAATATAATGATAATTATAATTCTCTTTGAAATACCTTCACATTCTTTGTGTTTATATTACGTATAAAGTAAAAACAAGACTTATTTTAGTTCAGCAAGATGATAAGCATAGATGATAAAAATTTATTCGTCAGCCAACGAGTACAGTATCTTATCGCTAGCTTAGAAATTGACACAGCGCTATACCAAAGTTTCCAATCACCAAATATATATATTTAAATGAGCACAGCAATTAACATGGTTGTGTAAATGAAGAAATAAGGTAAAAAATCTCCTGGCAAGTTCAATATTATGGAATTTCATAACTTGGAAGGCTTTAAGTACTCCTTGGACCTGAGGGCAGGGGCAGATAGCGGTTATAGGTCGCCACATTCTTCACCAGAGCGACCACGGACAGCATGCACACCATGCCGGCGGGCATCAGTTTGCCGGAACGGTTCCACCTGGCGCCCATTAATCCGGCCAGGAACAGGGACGTGCCCAGTTGGAGCAGGGGGCGCGGCGTTTGCTGGGAGTTTAGATAGGCGCCATAGCCGAGCAGGGCTCCAAAGGCCAATCCCGCACCCAGCGATGGAATGGAACCTACAAAGGCATGAGGTTGCACAACAGAGATTGTAACGTTATTTTGCAATGGGATTCTCCTACTCACCCGCCTTAGCGTAGCCCATGACTCCACCGGCGCCCACCGTGGCAGCGTACACAAAACCAAACCAATCAACCGGCATTTTATCAACTTTTTGTTAGCTTTGCTTCTTAATCTTTGTTTTGGTAGGAAAGTAATAGCCGTAATATGACCTTTCCGTTATATTACAAAAATCTCAATTACCGATTCGAAAAATTGTATTATCTGGCAACACCGCCATTTAAATAATATTTTAATAGTTTATTTTGTCCAAAGAATATCATCTTCAACTGTGTCTTTTAATTATATTTAATTCATTTTAGTGCAGAAATATTGTGAGGTATCTTAGTATTATTTTCAAGTATTAACTTAGACTTAATAAGTTTACTCTACTGTATGAGAGAAGGTTGACTGAAAAGTTTTAAAATCGAAATTATAAATTTTTTAACAGTTGTATTTGTGGGTTTAGTCTTATGTCTAATCTATAGCTGTTCTCTTACAAAACTACACCCAACCTGTCCATGCACCAATATTACGAACTATTTAATTACTTTAAGAAAACCCCTTTTATTAATGTGTACTGCCTTGAGAATTATGTTATAAACTGACATAATGTATATCTACACTAAAAATAATTAAACATATCTTTCATTTTTAATTTATTATATAAAAAAATAAAGACAAATTTATTTTTTAAAACGCGTCATGGTTCGAATCACATTTCCTGCAGTCGAAACGGTTACATTGATAAACAGCTGCTCGGCGAGTCAGTGTGACCAATCGTGTTTATTAAAACTTTCTCGAACGCTGTTTGCAAGTAGTGTGCCCGCGCAGACGAGCAGCAGCTTCCGGATGGCCTTTGACCAGCAGGCATGATTTGGACTCCGAATTGGCAAAAACAGACTCTATAAGAACAGGAGCAATGAAACTGTGGACAGCCAGAAGGAGGGGACACTGAAGCTTGAGAGAGACGCACTGCCCAGAAGCCCCAAGGCCACGACGACCAGCCGGAATCAGGAGACTACGAGGCACCCTGTGTGAGTGCTCCGCTGTGACGCAGTTACACAACAAAATTCTCTGTGCAGAGAAGTAGGCGCCCAGGGGCAGGGGCACACGAGACAAGTCAACTATCATCACAAGCTGCTAGCTGAATCAACGTGTGTGTGCCAGCGAGTCGCTACCGCTCACACCGTGGTGCTTTGAAGCCGTGCCGGCAGAAGCCCCCGAGAGCCACCCGGCCTACCGTCAGCTCTCCACGAAGGTGCGTTCGCCGATCGATGGCTATATATAGCCGGCACACGCGATTGCAATTGATTATCTGTTTTCTTTTTAGCTCAGGGTCACGAGCCGCAGCTTTCACTTTTATTCTCGGGCGAGTTCATTAGCGGACAATCACAATGGTCGTTACGGCCTCCACCTGCCGCACGGAGACCGTCTTCGATTACAGCTGGAAGGACGTGGTGGTGGCTTACTGGAACCGCTACCCGAATCCCTACAGCACACACGTCCTCACCGAGGACACCATCGCGCGGGAGGTGCGCGACGGCAAGCTCCGCTCGCGCAGACTGCTGTCCAAGACCAATCCCGTGCCAAGGTGGGGAGCCCGCTTCTACAACAATTTGCCGGTCAAGATTGTTGAGGATTCGGTGCTGGACCCGGTCAAGAAGACACTCACCACATACACCCGGAATCTGGGCATGAAGAAGATAATGGCAAGTGTACAAAAATATTTGAATTTTAGGACAAGGGCAACTTGGGGTCAGTTTCTCAATGAAGAGATTAAATTTGTTGATTGAGGGACTGACATTTATTGAATTTATCGTGAAAATTATCTTTATTACGTAATTTCGTGCTCCTATCAGTGATAGAATATCACTCATGTTGCTTTATAAGATTGATGGACCGTAATTTGGGAGATGGTCTAAAGTAAAGGAAACATTTGTTTAGAGTTCGATTTTGAAGGTGGCTAAGTTATTGATTGATTATTAATTATGTATTAACCTTTACAGAACGTCGAAGAAATCGTCGTATATAGCGAGCAGGCGGACGGAAGTACTCTGGCCGAGCGACGGGCCTTCGTCAGTTCTCAAGTGATAGGATTCTCGCCCGCCATCCGCGCCTTCGGACTCGAGCGGTTTAAGGCCAATGGAGTCAAGGCTTTCAACGGCTTCAATCATGTGCTGCGCCGCATGTTTCCTAACAGCCATCTAGGCGCACATCGCCACCAGCCAGCCATCTTGACGACAGCGGCGGCAGGCAGTGAGCTGGCAGTGGCCACATCCACCACGGTGTCGTCCGCCAGCACTCACAGCAGCACAGATAAACTCAAGGGTGCCGCCAAAGTGGGCTACGAGTTCTTCAAGTGCCACGCCTCCAAGATTGCGCAACTGTTTTCCGTCAAGAACTGAAGGGTGACCGATCGATCGTATGGAACAGAAACCTACGCCATCGGTTCCGGAGAGAGCTCCGGATTAAGCTGGCCTGTGAGTAGAAGTGGCGGAATCGGAAACATAAACATAAGAGGCGGACACGAAGACGGAGACGGCGACGAAGGCGTCGGCTGCTGTATTTACATGTATTCCAACTAAAAACCAACTTGATACTTAGCTGCATTTCATTCCGTGTGTGCGCGAAAGACCAGAACGGAGGCACTATTTGCTGAACACATTATCTGCATCCTACAAAATTCTATTATTTATCATTAGTAAGTGGCAGTCTGTTATTATTTACCACTCATTGTTGAGCATGGCAAAAAAAATGGAATCAAGACGTGTGTAAAATTTGGGATTTCTATTGTCAACTGTTGTACATTTTTATTTTCTAGAAAAGCGCACACGCGTAGTTACTTGAATAAAAAAAAACAAGTAGATTTAAATTGGTTGAAAAAGAATGTATTTTTGTTGTTAAATCTGGAATACAAATATAAATCTAATTTAATTTCATGTCTGCGCGCCAACTTCAATATTAATCGATCTTGGTTCTGTGTAAAAGAATACCAAAAATATCGATAGAGTTCAATGACGGAGTTGCCAGACAGCTGCAGTCACACTAAATAACTTTACATCACTATCAAGTTTGGTTCTGGTCTTTTCAGATTATTGTTAAAACCGGCATTTCTTCGGAAACAAAATAAGCTTTTTCAAAGGAAACTCAAAGCCTATCTTTCTGCACATTTCTAATAGCGACGGCAAATGCAGTCCTAAGCTTCAGTTCTGGCTACAAAATTAGCTAGAACGCTTGCCAACACTGTTCGCCGCTAAAAGCTATCCATTTCCGGGCGAACGGCAAAAAGCTGCAAGCAATATAAAAACAGGTAAATCGGTGTTCTCTCGAACATTGGAGAATCCAGAGCGCTCCGCTCAGTTTCTGGAGTCGCGTCGAGGCCGCGCAACAATACGAAAAATAATAACACGCTTACTTAGAACGGAAGAAGAACTGCAGCAGCAATTTAGAGAGCACAAAAACAACAATAACAAAGAGCAAATACCGTACAAATATCGTCACTCACACAGTCACAGTCACGTTTATGGCGCATCAAGAGGAAAAGAAGCAGCAGCAGCGACGTCGTCCCGCCTCGCCCGCCGCCCGCAACAACAACAATAAGCAGGAGAGCTAACACAAAAAAAATTGCAACATACATATATATTTTTGCTACCATTCTTCGTAAAAGTTTAAGTATTTTGTTGTTAAGCCGAGGGCTCCATTGATTTATTGAGCACTGCCGCCGTCGCCGCCAGAGAGTTTACAAGACGTTGCCAGCTGTTTCTGGTCTCTTTTGTTCCTTTTGGAAAGAAAGTGAGAGCTAGCCGCCCGGTCAACGTCCTGCGGAAAGAGCGAGAGAGAGAGAGAGAGAGCTCTATACGAACAGAGAGCGAAAGCGAAGGTGAGCGAAAGGACACCGGTCTCTTCCGCCTTTTGCAAATGTATTAAATTCGGCAAATTAGAAGAAGTGGCAAACAAAGTTGTTAGAGATAAGCCCCGGCAAAGGTAATCGTAATCAGCAGCAACGTAATCCCCCGCGAACCAGAAAAACACACCGAAGCGCACACACCATGCGCCTGTTCCCAGTCCGCTTCTCGGCCGCCTCCTCCTCGATGGCGAGCCTGGCCAAAATGCTCGACTTCTACTCCGGCTTCAATCCATCGCCGCTCTCCATAAAGCAGTTCATGGATTTTGGTAAGTCATTACCTTAATACCTGTGGGGGCAGAAACCTTTAAGTTGATTAATCTTATCAGAAAGTGTATTGAAAAATCAGGTCCTAAAATTACACAACCGATAAGTGCCAGGGATAAGTAATATTGGGTTATTAGTATGCTGTAGTATTTCATAAATTATATATTATTATTCATTACATTCCAAGGGAGAAGCTTAAGGTCTAGTTTCTCAATGTTTCTTGATTAGAGAAAAATTAGTCAGAGTATGACTCTAATTTACTTTACCTTAACTTGAGGGTTAAACTTACCCGGACATTGGGAAAGTGGGTTATAGGCTCCTAAGTATAATATTGGCTATTTTCTAAGATATATAATGATGAAATTATTAGAAGAAACGAATAGAAATGTGTGTATATATATTATTATATTTATTCGAACAAAAAAAAATATATATAAAATTCGTGCATATATATAATTAAAAATAATCTATAGTTATATGGGTTTTATAATAGTTTAATCAATTATTTTGTATAAACAAAGCCAGGTAAATATGTTGTTGAAATAGATTTCAAATGTTTTCCACAACTATAAGTAGAATAGGGTTTATTATTTAGGGGTATATTCATTTAGCAATTCTACTGTGCTATTTTGCACAAACATTTAATTGGTTAGACCTAGAAAAATACTATATCCCAAAGTCTATTACATAACATAGCAGGAAAAGTGGTATCAGCATTTGGTGTTAGATTTCTTTTATAATTTAATAAAGACCTGATCTCACTCCCATATATGTCTAAACTGCGCAAAGTTCTCGTTATCTAATACCCAATTTCGTTTCATTGAATTGTCAATTAAGCATTTATATTATTTTCTGTCCGGCAAACAAACTGTTGATTGTCCGGCGAGCGCAGGAGGGAGCAGACTCAGCGGCAGCCACAAACTTGCAGTCTAAACAATTGAATTGCTCACAGTTCAATTCAGCTTAGCTTAGCTTTTCCCCCGCCTTCGCCCCCTATTTTCCCGCCCTGCTCAGCTGCCTGTTGCAAAAACGGAAGTTAGAACCACTCAGCTTGTTTACGAGCCGGGCCCGCATTTGAATTTATAAACAAGTTTTGGCACTGAAATATGAGGCCGGCCGAAGGAAAGCGTTTATTTTTTACCGCCCGCCCACACTTCATCGGGCAGCGGCAATGACAGCCGGCACGTGGCCTTCAATGACGTTTCAATGTCACGCCCAACCACCACCCCCCACTGGGAGGACACATACAGACACGTGTATATCCCGAAATCCAGGCCCTCAACCTGCCCCAATAACCACAAACTCAGCGCCTTGAACCCACTCAAGCTGAGTGGATTTCGTGCACAGAAAATAATATAAAAAAGAAAGAAAAGGAGATATATATAGTATAATATATAATTATAAAGTAACATCTGTTATATAGAAGAAATAGTAGCAAAACATATATAAAATTTAGTCTGTATTATGCAGAATCTTCTAGGAAAAATATGAAAACAGATTAAAAACAGGGTATATGACCTTTTCAAAACAACATTATTAAAAAAGATTAAGTAAAACAAACAGTTTTCTGTGTACTATCCCAGAGAGTATTATTGTTCTCCGTGTAAACAGCCCGATCTCGGGTTAAATGTTCTCAGCCATTCTCGTTGTAAAGAAAATGCCAACTGACGTGAGCAGAAATAAAAGGCAGGCCAAGTAGCACAACTGGAAAAGTGGGGTAGGGCGCAGGGCCCCCTCCCAGAGGCTGAGCTATTATCATCTAAAATTAGAACCAAACAACAGGCTTGACTGGCTGCCTTTTAGGGCCTCCTTGTGTTGTGATATTTTTAAGCAGACTAGGGCCCTATTTTCTTTATGAGCAGCAGCACCAAAATAAGTTTACAAGCTTTTATTACTACCCCCAGCTAGCCCATTCCTCGCCCTCATCGAACTAACCAAATAAATAACAAATATATACCTGGCTATACTTGAACTTTGATGCCGGCCATAGATAAGGCACGCTTTCGCTGGTGTTTTGTCGCCAACTGTACTAGACCACAATTAATTGTGTTTTTCTGGCCTTTTGTGGGGGTCCATAAACACAACGAGTAATTATGTCCTATATCTATAGAGTGTTGTTATTATTGGTTTGGGACATTGTTATTGATTTATCATGCCCCGAGGCAGACGATGATTCAGGTTAGACTTCGATTAGCGCTCAGTAAGCTAGGTGTAAAGAGAAAAAAGGTTCTAAAATTCGCGACTGAGTGAGACCGGTCTGGTTTCTAATACTCACATTCGAGGGCGTTTATAGAGTCTATAGTATTTTGAGGCATAAATCCGAAGGCCATGTTTTGATATCAAAGAGGAAACGTGTCTATATGCAGGGGGCCCGATTTCTTGATCAGGTTGATCATGTGCCAATTTCTGCGTGTGCGACAAAGAGAATTAATTACTTTTTATTTGAGTTCTGAAAAGAGAAGAGCAGAACCACAATGTCTGACAAATCAAATGTATATATATTGCATATAATGGAAAAGTTTCGAATGGATCAGATGGCTGTGACCATTTCGGGGCGAAGTCCAAGATGCTGAGCACCTCATTCGCCTACAATTTAGACGTGAACTTTGGAACCGCTTTAGGGAGAAAGATACACCGAAAACCGGCCAGACGTCAACAGTTGGCCAAAATAAAAGCAAAACACGGCCAAGAAAAGAGTGAGCGATAATAGAGACGACGTCGCATGTCCGCCGTTTCACACGCGCCGTATTTTTGTCACAGGGCGAATGTGAGTCAAATATACACACAAGTATATATCTTCGCTAGATGGTGAGAGGAATCCGGCCATAAATTGAGTGTCAATGGGTTTTGGCTGATGCAATACTTGGCCCTCTCCTAGGCCTCAAACAGCTGTTCGGCGAGCGGAGAAAAAGGGGGATGGTCATGGTCGGTGCCGCCCTTCGACGGCTGTGACGTCAGCTGGTCCTAATGCAATTGCAGTTGGCCAGAAAATAGAGTCGTTGCACAAATTGCATTTCCCTGGCCGCCTTTCACCCTTTCACCCTGATTGCGTGGTGCCGCCATGCGTTGTAAATTATTTAATGCGCCATTGACGACTGAATTACCCCGTATAAGTAGCTCAAGCCTGATAATGGGGCTTATGTGGCAAGCGTGGCTCATTTTCGATTCTACACTCTGGAATTGAAATCGTGCGGTGCTAAGTTTTCAATTTTTCAGCTTCGACACGCAATAGTTTGGCTTAATTCGATTGATTATGGATAGTTAGCTAAAAGGTACTTGGAATATTATTATAGCATTATAATTGTACTGTTTTTGAAGTTCTAGAGTACATAGTACTACTGATCTTATGAGAGACTTGTACCCTTATCTGCCATATTATTTGTAAATATTTTGGTTGAGGCAAAACAGAGCTATATATTTTAGTAAATATTTTAGGGTTAAGTATTATATAACTTAGACTGGTTCCAGAAATATTTCCGCGTATTAATTAAGAACTGAATTTCTCATCTGTTTATTTCCCTAGATCTTATTATTTTTCATATTACTTAATAATTATTACGAAATGAGTAATGAGAGATTATTCCGTAATACTTATAGCTTATAGCTAGCTGCTCGAGTAACTTCCATGCCCCCAGCTTTACTTCCTTTTTTTATGGTTGGCAATTATCTAAATGCATATAGAGTACTTATGATTAAGGCCTTAACGCCTTTCTCAATTTATGACCGATGAAAGCGAGGGTGGTGTTGGCAGTTATCAGGCCCGAGGGGCAATGCATCAAAGTCTACGTTTTGTGGAGTGCCAGACATCAGCGTTTGAGTCTGGAGGTTTCTTTATTTTTATTATCAAGAAGAGTGAGGGGGGTCTGAAATGGCAAACGAGTAAACAAAACGTAGCGTTAAAAGCGTTGTTTTGAGGTCAACTAGTAGGAATGTTTTGGAGCGTGCTCTCCTCCACGCTCTCTCCATATCTCATCGGGTCTCTCCGGGTGGTGCGATCGGTTTCTGGCAGGTTCCTCTATACGATGAGGTGGAATCTTGGGCTTTGTGCTCGGGTTATCGCCTCTCTTTCCGTGTTCTTTGTTGTTTCTTGTTTTTGGCTGGCTTTTATAACTCGTTTTATTGATTCTGTTTTGTTTTGGCAATTCGTTACAATTGACTCATAAACGAGCGGCTTTATTAAGGCGGCTCCAGACTAATTTATACGGAATGTCCACGTCCAGCACGATATCTTGTTTGTTTTTGCTTTGGTCTGGCATGCCAATTTAGTGCGGCGAACTGGACATCCCCTGCCCCTGCTAATTACTACCCCTCTTCTGATTATTATCGCCAATAATTGGTGGCCAAAAATTGGTGGAAAAAGAAGGCGTGCCTCTCGTTTTGCAGCCGGTCAAGGCCTGGGATCCGGCGGTGTTATCACTCCAGTCGGGTCTTGCTTTTCTCTTTGTTACGAAACTGTTGACAATCGCCAAACAAACAACACACAAAACTCAAAACACACTCGTACACACACACACTGAGAGAATCGAAAGCAAATACATGGGCAAAAAGTAAAAAATACAAAGCCAAAGCCATATGCAAAAGCTTGACGGGGCCAAAGTTTGCTGCGGTTGATTTATTTCACATTTTGCCACGGGGAGCTTTGAACTTAGCTTGTTTATAAAATAAAGCACACACGCCGCACTATAAGTACATACATATGCACATGTAGATATGTAATTGGCTCAAGTACTTTTTGGACTCCCTGATAATTAATCCAATTGAATTTATGTGGGTTTCAGAATTGTTTTCTTTTGTACTCGACAAGGTTGTTTATTTAGCTTATTTTTACTCAGTTCTCATGAGGTTTTCACTCGTGAGCTCATGATCGCCGAATGCTTAGTTGCATTGATAAGCCGGGTCCGGAAACTGAATTAAATAATATTGATCAGCTGAGGAACTAAAAAAATATATAAATAACTTGGAACTGCAATAAGTTCGAGCTGGGTCTGTGCAATAGAATATAACTTAAAACTGTAACTGAACTGAGTTTTTGTTAAGACGCTTTGATCTTTTCTATTTATCAAATCCAAATCCCTTGAATATATATCGTTCTAGACATTATTTTTAGTCCAAAAATGAAACATTCACATAGTTGGAACGACAAATACTGATATTAGATATTGTTTGCTCATGACTTGGAGAGTGGTTCTAGTTGTAAGTTATTTGTTATTAAGCTCCAACCTTAAAATTCAATGCCCATCCATGTTTTAAGGAAATTTAAAGTCTGATACCTTTAGTACTCTAAAATAAATATTAAAAAAGGCTCATTTTAGTATACTTTGTAGTGATATGTTGAATTCTATTCTAACCCCTAATTCCTTCCTCTTATAGGTCAAAATGCCTGCGAGAAGAAATCCTTTATATTTCTGCGCAAGGAGCTGCCAGTGCGACTTGCGAATATCATGAAGGAGATCGCCCTGCTGCCGGATAACCTGCTGCACACCAGATCCGTAAGCGAAGTGAGCTCCTGGTACGTGAAGAGCTTCGAGGACGTGCTGGAATATGAAAAGGCCGAACCCACGCATGACAATCTACAAAAGTGAGTCCAAGAACCTTTAGAATATTTAGAATATACTAAAGTCCGTTTGAATTGGCAGGTTTGTGGCCGATTTGGATCTCATTAGGAATCGGCACAACGACGTAGTGCAGACGATGGCCCAAGGAGTCATTGAGATGAAGGAGAACGAGGGCGGTCAGGTGGATGCGCCCACCGAGAGCTCCATTCAGTACTTTCTCGACCGCCTTTACATGTCACGAATTAGCATCCGGATGCTGATCAACCAGCACAGTGAGTGGAAGGGTTTTTAACACTGATTTGTTAACATTATTAACATATTCTTATAACTACTTATAGCCCTGCTTTTTGGTGCCAATCCCCATTCTGGTGGTCGCCACATCGGTTGTCTGGACCCCGCCTGTGATCTGTCGGATGTGGTGAAGGACGCGTACGAGAACGCCCGCTTCCTGTGCGACCAGTACTACCTGACCAGTCCGGCGCTGGAGATTCAGCAGCACAGCTGCGAGCCCTCGGACAGCCTGCCCATTCGGACCGTCTATGTGCCCTCGCACCTGTACTATATGCTCTTTGAGGTCTTCAAGAACTCGATGCGAGCGGTGGTGGAGCACCACAGCCATGACAACAATGACACTTTGCCTCCATTGAAAGTGGCCATTTGCAAGGGCAAGGAGGACATTTGCGTGAAGATCTCCGACCAGGGAGGCGGCATTCCCCGCTCCCAGACAGACCAGCTCTTCAAGTACATGTACAGCACGGCGCCGCAGCCCTCGAAATCCGATCTTCACACGGTGCCGCTGGCGGGCTATGGATATGGCCTGCCAATCTCTCGCCTCTACGCCCGCTATTTCCACGGCGACATAGTGCTGCTGTCCTGCGAGGGCTTTGGCACAGATGCCATTATCTATCTGAAGGTTTGTTGGGCGAATATTCTAATTTATATTTCCTTTTATAATTCTCCTTAATTATTGTACTTGCAGGCTCTGTCCGATGAGGCCAACGAATTGCTGCCCATCTTCAACAAGACAAGCTCAAAGTTCTATCGCGCCACAGTGCCCACCGGTGACTGGTCCAATCAGGTAAAATACGCTAAAAAGAAGAAGACGAGCGCCGTCAGCCAGTAGAGGTGTGAAATCAAAAAATAGAAAGAAAAACAAAGAGAATGAGATCGAAACAAACCCGCCTGGCTGTGTAAAGAGTTTGCGCCACCCTGCACCAAACCCAATCCCAGCAAGCAAGAAAACCCACTCTCCCGCATCCACACCCGCAACCCAGTCAAGTGAAAAGTGTTTATTTATTGTTTAATGTTTAATGTTAGATACGACTTTCGTTTGTATATGTATGTGCCCCAACTCCCCCTTAAAATCCAACCCAAATAATTTTTCAAAAGATTCTATTGTCACTTTAGCATTTGACATTCCACAAAACGCGGCCTGAAGTTCTGTATATTCTTTTGTGGGGAGCGAGTGGCGCAGCGCCCTTGGCATTATAATTATTACGTTGTAGACATTAATTTTGATGCATATTTATATATACATATATACAACATGAAATCAGAACATACATACTCGATAGAGTACACAGATGTTTTTGAGATATTTACGAAATTAGCATAAAATTTGTGGATTTTATTTAGGATATATAATTATAGCCCGAACTGCATGCAATGTCAAAATACATTTATCCTTTTGAGCACACTATTTAATTTTATTGGTTAAGTTATGAAAGTTTTAAACAAATAAAAACTGTTGAAAAGTATACACATGAAACAAAACAAAAAACACGGACTCGTCTATTTCTGTTTCGTATTTTTACTTTATTCTAAAGGAAGCTTTTATTCGGGAGTTGTTTGAAATAATTTACAGGATTTTAAGTATTAAATTGGTTCTCAGTTTCACCTGCATTTCCCCCTTAATCGATTTATTTCCTCACTTAACCATTTTCCTTCCAAGAGTTAATGTTGATTTTGTTACATCTATTTGTTGCTTCTGTTGGCCTTTTCTATACTTTTAATTCAATCTCTACAACTGATAATTTCTTTCAGAACTTTTCCAATCGTTGGCGTTATTTATATGGTTATTTAAAGAATTTATAAGACTGCAACCGATGGAGGTGCTTTTGCAGTTCTTTGGTTTTCACTTGTTCCCAAAAATAGGGAGTGCACTCACAATAGATACTCTTTGATCTTCTAGAGCTCGGATATGAATGCACGCCAGCTGTCGGCCACCACACCGAAACGCTATAGCGACTTTATTCAGGACGCTTGAAGAGAGGAAGCGCGTTCGGGAAACTGCAACTCAGGACGAACGATTCAGGAACCAACTGATGGATTTATATATCACTAGCTCTAGGCAAACATTCCCAAAGTGCAGCAGCGGAAACAAAAGCAACAGCAGCAACTCAAATTTGTATTCATGGCAGTAACGTGTAGTTATCGTGTTGTTATTTAAAAAATAGAAAATGGATGAAATATAACTAAAGCAATTTGTTACAGATTAAAGCAAATAGTGGGTTTGTTTTCTTTTAGGCACTACATTTTATTCTTTACATACACAATAATAATAGTAATAATAATATTTCTCTATATATTGCATCGATAACATTAAATATTGTTCATTCTGCTTTGCTTCTCCTCGTGCTTCGGCTCTATACAATAATCGGTCGATTAATTTGCTTGGGTTTACATCTCTCTTTATAATTATTTTATACAACATTCTCACATTCAGTTAGTTTTAGCATTGTTTAGCATTTTTCACATTATCGCTTGTTAACATTGTTCTTCTGTTTCGTTTTTCTCGACTTTCAATTAAACTATTTAACTACAGCAACAAATTGATAAGTTTAAACAAAGTGCAATGCATCGTGTGTTCTTTTGATCTCGCCATCTCAGATAATAATCGTATTTATATAATTATAATAATAATAGTAGAAATCATAATATGCAATATAAAATCGACAAAAATCAATGATAATAAATACAATATATATATATATATATAAACAATAATACACATTAAACAAATCGAATTGCAAGTGGATTGGAATGCATGCGAAACGGAGAAACGCGAAAACATTGAATCGGAGAAGGATTGGGATATATCCATTCGCGGGTTGTTGTTCTTAAAGGCTCAAACGAAGTTGACGTGTGTGAAAATGGCGTTAGTAGCACCGCTCTACTTGCGCAGAGGATCCAAACTCTCCAGCGAGAAGTCATCAAGATTCAGCTGATTTTGCTGGAAAGGAAGCACGTTAGGCTTATATTTTAAAAGCTTTAAAACAAATTTAAACTTACCTTGAAGATGGTTGGACCATTGTTCATTTCAAACGGATCTGAACCGAACAGGTCTGTATTTCCATTGAGGCCATTGCCCGTTGTCACCGAGGTAAGACGCCTTGGAGCAGCAATCTTTGGCGGCGGCGCCACTACATACATTAATCAAACAATTAGTAAAACTGCAATGCAATTCATAATCTATAAAACATACACAATGGCGGCGTGACGTTCAGCTCGCTGGAGAAGCCACTACTATTGATGCTAGTATTATTGCTGGTGATCAGTAAGCTGCTGTTGTTGTTGTTGTTCGTATTGTTATTCAGCAGCTTATGATCATTATTGTTGAAGAACAGCTGCTGACCAAAGCTCTTGGAGGGTTCAAAGCCAAACAGATCGTTGCTGATGGCATTGCGACCGTTGCTCACATTGTCCTGAATCTCATCCGCCCGCGGATCGAAATCGCTATCAGAATCGGAGTTGAGCAGCAGCTCGTCCATCTTCTGGCTGTTGCTCTTGCTGCCGATGCTGATCTGGCTGGACAGATTGTTCCGCGGCGGGACAATGGGCAAGAACGAGCTGGGCGACGCCGAGTGGGTCGATGCCGTGGTGGAATTGGTATCAATCAGCAGCTTGTCGTCGTCTGCAACATGTTGAATGTGTTAGTTGTGCCAGGTATAACAATTAGCCCACTATTATCTTACCCAGCTTGCCGTTGCTCAGGGCCTCGGTGGCCACTTCAATACCATTCTGCTGCAGCTCAGTGCTTGGCGCCTCAAGAATGTCCTTGATGCCCATATTGAAGAGCAGGGCATCTAGCTCGGCCTTTGGCAATTTGGCGGAAATCTCGCGCAGTCGCTCCTTGTAAGCGGTAACAGTTTGTTGCAGATGATTGATCTGCTGCTGCGCCTTGCTCAGATTCGTCTTCTCAGTGCTGTCCATGTATTTTCTGGAAATATAATATAATTAATTATTAATATTTAAATTTTAATCAGTTTTCTTTGTTTAAAGAGATTTCCTTCTCACCTGTAGGCCAAATCGAAGGCTTGACCAATGGTCAGTGTGATATCCGAAGCCAACTTGTTCGATATGAAGACAAAGCACTCGTGGGTCTCCTCCGTCTTGGAACTACCATCGCCACTTCCGTTCGCATGGCCATTTGTCGCCATTGGATCGCTACCACCTTCCCGCGTCTTCACCGATTTGGCAATGAAACTGAAGAACTTCTTCACACCCTTCTCGTCTGCACAATACGATATGTTGTACAGCGGAAACTGGTGCAGGATCTTGTGGGTGCGCGGCTCCTGAATGGCCACGCCCTTGATGCTGATGGTGATCTCCAGCTTCTTGAACTTCTCCTGAGTGCCCGTCTCCGCCTTCTTCATCTGCTGGGCAAACTGCAGCTTCCTAATGGCCTCCTTGACCACCTCAATGCCCTTGGGCTGGTCCACATTCAGGTTACCAAAGAACTAAAAACAGGAAAAACAATTAGTTAAAGTTTCTAGATTATTTTCAATGAATTGATGATGAAGTAACCGTATTATTTTTGTAGACAAACAAGATGTTATATCATATTTTTAGCTGTGCACTAGTGGTAGTTTCGCAAACCTTAATAATGTTTGCAGTTATGCAGTTAGTACAAATTTGAACGCTAACTGGCATTGCCTTTCTCTCTTTGCATAATAAAAAATTAGATTGGGTAAGTTTAATTGTGTAAATGCAATCGTAATTCCAGGCATAACAGTTTGATTTAAGTTAATATATCAAGTAAATTCGGGAATACATAATAGATATAAGAAATAATAAATTAATAAATAGTACAATTTTATAAACATATAAACAAAAATAGCTATTTAACCACAACATCACAATTTGACCGCACTGCTGCCTGGCACAGAAATTTGCTAACTCGTGTGTCAAGGCTTTGGGCTCAAAGATGCTTTCAATCAAAAAAAAATAAGGATATCCTGAACTTTTGGTCTAAATAAGATTTTATTGTCTATAATATAGACTCTATATCATCTCTATATTAGGAAAAATAACCAAATCTCCCCATGTGGCGGCGATCGAGGTCGTCACAGGCCACTGCCCCGCCGCCGCTTACCTTGACTAGATACACCGCGTGTCCATTGATGAGCTGCTCCGGCGTGTGCAGCCAGTTGCGCTTGCCATTCTTCGCCTCGCCCTTGGCGTCGCCGTTGCTGTTGCCGGTGGTGTTGCTGCTGTTATTGCCTGCGTCGGCGGCATCCTTGTCCTTGTCCTTGTCCTGCTGCTGCTGCTTGCTGCTGTTCTGCTTGTTCCAGAACTTCAGCTGGGCCATCTTGGCGGCCGCCTTGCTGCCGCCGGTCGTCCCGCCGCTGTTGGCTGGCTGATAAGGCATCGTCGTTGTCGGCGCCGTTTTAGAGCTGTTGCGGGTGAGCTGTAAGTCCGCAGAATCAGAGAATTGATAAATGAGATGCGAATTGAACTTTGCCTGTCGTCGCTGGGTTTTTCCTCTGAAATCCCTCTAGTATAAATATAATGTGTATACGAATTCCAGCTGTCGCTGTACTGCTAATTATCATTATACAACCAACTGAATCTGAATGTATTCTTTTGGCTAATTGCAAGTCGTGTTCAGAGAGAGGGACAGCAAAGAATCTACGGCAATGGAATAGAATTGAATGGATCGGTGGGGGAGGGAGTGGCGGGTAGGTTCGGATCCATGAAAGCCAATCCCAACTGGCAGCATCTGCGTCACCGGCAGACTTAAACCTGTCTGCTGCCTCTACACATCAGCTGTCGACATATGGGTGCACTTGGACCTAGACACTTCTATAAAAATATACAGCGCACTTCTGTATTAAACACAACAAATGTTCACAATATTTCCCCTTATTTCAATTTGTATATACATGTATGTAGTTATTTCCTTTGTGTAGAAATATAAATCAAATACCAAGAAATATAACTTATTTATTAACCTTGAGAATTAACTCACGATTTCTACCCAAAGATATTCCTCATAAATAGTACAAAGAAGAAATCAAATGATATTATTATAAAACAACGAAGTGCTTCATTAGAAGAAAAATAGAGAACGTCAGTGCCTACGTCACCCCTATCACATGACCTTTTCAATAGGGTTTACTTAATAATATTAATATTCAATATATTCACCATGAAACCAAAAACTATTAAGAAGTGTATTTAATACACAATTTATATTAAATATCTTAAATAAGGTCACTTAACCGCTGACTTGCTAAGAACCACATAAACAAAAGCTTATGGAAATGAGTCATCCAATTCAAGAAAATGTGTAGGCCCAATATAACCGGATTATCAATAATTTTTGGTCGTTAATAAGATCTTTGCTATGTATACATCCATAGACTTTTGTAACCTCTATATGAGTTGCGAAACGCACTCTTTTAGGTGTAAAAATTGCACTTAAACCAACTTCATTGTCTCTCAGAGCCCCAAAGACAATGGAGCACCGGTTTCTCAGAAATAAAAACGAAACACTGACGAAAAACAAAACATAAACCAAAATTAGAACAAAGTCGCTAAGGTAAGCTAAGCTCACATCGGATCAAAGTCACACCTTGGGCTGAGATGATGATGTGACGAACGGATCTTTTGTGAGTTCTCTCTCCGTCCCTCTCTCGTGCAATTCTCACATTTCGTGCCGTCTCATAATTAAGAAAAATCTTGCAAAAAATTAATGAAGCTCTGCTGTGTTTTGTGGCTCTCTTTTTCGCTTTTTTTATCATTCGCATGTGTGTGTTTTTAAGTTTGATTTATTTAGGAGTTGGCCAAAAGAGGGGGAAGTGCTGGGGAATGGGGCATGGGGGTTTCGTTAGGCAATCGCACAAAAGCGAAAGCTAAATTGGCCAAAAACGGCCAGCGTCGTCGATGACGACAGCCCGGGTTATAAAATACAAAATTCGAAAATAGCACAACGCCAGCTTTCGGAGCTAAAATAAAAATAAATAAGCGTTGCTAGAAAACCCACCACCACCACCCGAGGCACCCTGTCCCTCCGGCAATTGTGCGCAATTACCCAAACAACTCTACACACACATTTTTCAAACGACGAACAAAAGATAATGTCGACAACTAAACCGCAGATATGCATATGCTTATGTACGCCGTTCGGGTAGTCGAGTCTGTGAATCTACGCATATATATCCATCCCCGCTGAGATAAGGCGATGTCGCGGAAGTGATTTTCGGACTTGTGGATACCGCCCCCACATTCTCTTCCCGCATTACCACTTGGAATGCAGACTGCGTGCCAGATCTGGCCCGTACATCGTCGTCTAAATTGATATTAGCAGTCGAGAGCAACTTGACACTATTTCTCTGTTTTCTATGGACGTCACATTAGAGAAATTGTGCGAATTCAAATGGGGGGAAGTATTTCTTGATACATTTCGCAATCAGTTTTTGGAGGGCGTTTTATTTGCGGTGAGCCCCAAACAATTAACCGGAAATTTAGTTTGTATATGTCATTTAGGCTGATAATAGGGTGTATTAACTCTAATCCTGTCAAATTCCTTTTCAAATAATGTTGTTTGTTTGCTTTTTCTTAATTGCCTACCTAATTTATATTGAGATAGGTGCGATAAGAGGAATACAAAATATATTTTCATTGACTCTGATTGTTTACTTTGAAGATTTTGGGTCTCTAAAACATCGTTGGGCACCGAAATTCAAGGTCGGTGCCCGATAACAAGGACCACCTTAAAAGTCATGAATATAAGAGTGTGAAGGTTTTGTTTTTGTTAGCCTGAGCAGGCGGGATTCATCACGGAAAACTCAGGGAGCTAATATATAGAGCCCATCCACGTTCTAAAATATACTATCCATACAAGAGTTAATTTTGTAATTAGCTTTGCATTCTAATTAAAGAAATTTATGATCTTTCTCATTCGCTGTGCAAACTCAACAGAAGTTGGCTATAAAATAGCGAGACTTTCAGCACTGACTAACACTGATTGCCAGCGACTGAGATTAGACAAAGTCGTAAAGTACATCGAATATGTAAATATCGTAAGAAGAGTATGCCCGAGCATGCTCGCTGTTGGAAGAGGGTAGCGGGGGAGGCCATGAAGGCTTTTTGTACTAAAAATTCAAATTCAATTGGGCCTGCGCAACGACTGTGAAATTATTGTGAGCCATTTTCTGTCGTCCTCCACTTCTACCTCATTCACTTCACTCTCTTTCGCCGACTCTGTGGTTTTCCACGCTTTGTTTTATGCTGCTGCTGTTGCCATGTGTTTATGGGCATTTTCTTAGCTTGCTTTTCTTGCTGGCCAAGACACTTTCTTTGGCATTCAACAGGTGTTTGGCCAGCAGCAGCGGCAGCAGCAGCATTGCACAAGGCTAACAGAAACAAACAAATGAGGCGTCCGTCCGCGTTTTTTGTACAAGCATTTTGTTCAACTTTCATAATTAGCAGAAGCGGCCGCCGCGAAGCTGAGAAGCTGGGACATGGACACGCGGACCTTGCGTGTTTAACAGTCGGTTTGCCTTTGTGCGTGACTGTTTTTTCGAGTGTAAGAGTATATGGGCATTGGTATGGGTGTGTTTGTGTAGCAATTTCGTGTAAGCACTCAAGTAAACAACGGGATTTCATTAGGGGGCACACTGGCACACATAAAACGTTAAATTCAGTGGTTATTGTAATTGTTTTTTGAGCACTTTTCCTTTTGCTTTCGCAATTTCTTCTTCTGCTATTTCTGCACGCACGCATACCGTTACAAGTGGAAGGAGACGACGACGACGTCGACGGATGAGGACGAGGAGTTGGAGGAGGAGCTGTCACAATTCACCGCTATTTCTGGAGCGCCACGGCGCCAAACACAAACGAACGCGACGGGAGACAGAAACGGAATAACACAACAAAAAAGCCCAGCTCCAACTTTTTCAAGTCGTTTCGTTTCGTTTAATTCACTTGCACTCACACACACACAGTCGCACGCATGTGGGAGAGCGCAAGAGAGAGATAAACAATTGTAAAGATTGACTGGCGAAGATTAGATGAGGCAAAGAGGGGGAGGCGGAGATGAAGGCAGAGAGAGCGAAGCAATGGTGATTTGTAATTTTAATTTTTTCAAGTGCCATTAAACAAATTTCCAGCTAAACAAAGACTTTGTCTTGATCTCCCGCTCTCTCTCTATATATCTCTGTGTGCGTCTCATGTCTCATTTTCCTCATCTCATTTCCCATTCCTCCCACTCAACTCTCCCTCTTCCATTCTGCCTCTCTTGACCTGCCTTCCGTTAATGACTCTGCAGAAAATGACGTGTAAGACAAACAAACGTTTAAAATGCAAACGCAAATCGCTTTGCTGATTTTCAAGCGCGGCTTGGGCTTTTGTTAATCGCTCACTTACTTTGCTGGCAGTTAAACAATTTTCGCTAGTTTCACTCTGATTTTTCGTTATGCTCGCCTGTCCGCTGATTGAAGAAATTAGTGCAATTGATGCGGCGACGACGGCACAGTTTTATAATTTTTCTTATTTTTTTAGTTACACGCGAGGCAACAGCGACGACAAGGAGCGAGCGACAAGGATGACGGATCGGATGGTGGCGCGGGCGGATCTCCTCTCTTCGGGTTACAAAAACAATCGTTTAGTTTTTGCGCGCGCTCTGCCGCTCTCTGTCTCTCTTTTGCGAAATTACGTTCACCCAGCAGCAGCAACAACAACACCAACAACGTCGTGTGGAATATCCTCTGCACCTTCACGGTCCGCTACTTCGATTTACCGATCACGCGCCAAGCAGTCCAGAGACTGAAACCAAAACACTGGTCTGCTCTCCTCGGTGGCTCTGCAGCACCAGGGCTACAGATGAGCGACGACCCGCTCTCTGGCTCTCTCAAATGCAGTTGTATAGGAGAGGGGCAGGCGGTGGTGTGTTGGCGACCAGCCCTGGTCGGCTACAGATGTAAAACTAGTTATGGTACAGGTAGTCGGCCAGCAGGAGCCAGGTGAATGCTGTACGCCTAATGAACCTTTAGCTTTAATTCTAATGTCAAATAACAACATTATGCCATATTTTTAATCACTCTCTATGTAAGTCACTAATTATTGTACTGTATCTTTGATATCTTAAAATATCATTAAAAAATTAATTAAAGTTTTTGAATAGATGCAAATAAAAAAGCATTATCAATATATTTTGTTTGTATGCCTTTTAAATAGGCATTTATTTAATATCATCATTTTACTTTCCTTATTTCATATTTGCATATTATCTAAGTGCATTTGCACTTGAAACCTCAAGTGCAGAACCCATAAGACCGTCGGTTTCCAGGGAAGGTGATCGTCCGTAGTTTTCTCTTTTGCGGTTGGAGCTGCGGACTCACTCACTTCCAATACAAACATATGTCCGCCTCAGCTTTGAGGTGTGTATGTGCGTATGGGGTATTTCTGCTTGTTTACCTGTTGCTTTTCAATTGTTTTACATTTTGCCAGAAATGTGATTTTTCCACAATTGCCAGAACATACGGCGCTGTCTCGAGATTCCACCGAAATGCTTTTCGCAAATTAAAAATTACCAACAACAGGTGGGCAAGTGCTCTCTGGCACATATACACATACAAACTGGTGGTTTGGCTTAGATCTCTGTGTTAGTGTGTAATCCCAGACTGACGTAAAAACAAAGCCACTGCTGTTGTTTTTGTTGTTAGCCGCAAAAGATGAAGAAGAAGAAGCAGCAACAGTAACGAGAAAAATATATTTTATTTTGTGATACGTAATTTCTGGTGTTGTTTGGCCGCTTGAAATCAAATTGCAATAAAAACTGGTTCCCCAAGTTATAATAATGTACCAGGATTTCGATGATAGTCGTTGCCGTCTAGCTTTGTTGTTGTCGTTGCTGTCGCTGAGGCTGCGCTATTGTTTTGTTGCATGCCTTGCATTTTTCCAGTACACATTTTCCTTTTCCACTTTGCCACATTTTGAGCGTTGCCTGGGCCGTGGCCCCGGCTTCCCCCCTTCAAAAAACCCCCTTCCAAAAAACCGGCTTGACATAAAGGAGTATGTGTGAGTGTGTGCGAGTTTGTGTGAGAGTGTGTGACAACTGCAATTGGAGTTTCAGTTTGGATGCACCGTGGAGCGGAAATGTTATTTAGCAAATTAAATTAGCGTGAAAGCGTAAATACCTCAAATAGTTTCTGGCACTTGCAACTAAATGAATATTTGGTTTTAGGCTACTACAGTTAGGCAATGCCAATACACAAAGAAAAATGATTTGCTGTGTATTTTTATAAGTGGAAATTGTCAATTGTTCGGTAAATTTAAATAAAACATTAAAAATTATGTTTCTTTTCTATTTCAAAAATTATATTTGTTAATTTATTTTTATTTTATTTTTTGAAAAGAGAGCTTTTTAATAGTAAAACACTATACTCAAATTTATATTTTCAATTTTTCTTTTGTTTTTGAGGACCTTGCAACATTGGCGAATAATAAAATAGTAAAATTTTATAGTCCACTGTACTCTCCTTGTCGTATCGTTGGCATCTATGTACATCTACGTCTACACATACCTGCCACTGGATTCCCACACCCGCTCTCTGGCACTCTGATCTCTCGCTTCCTCTCAGGCTCTTGAGCTCCTGTTTTGGCCTGTTGCTCTCCCGCTCAATATTGGCCATTTACAGTTAGAGGCCGCTCGCTGCGCCGATGACGGCCGATATTGCATTTCGCAGTTGTTGCTGCCACAGCGATTATTGGCATTTTCTCTCCCGCCGGAATTTTATTACCAGTTGCCTATCCGCCGGCCGAAAGGAAAAGCCAGGAATTGCAAGTCCATTGAGAGATTTTTCCTGTCCAGCCAAAGGGTGACCCGGGCACTACAGCTACACACAGGAAAATGCCTGTGTATTATCGAGACTATAAACAATCCTAGCGATCCTAGAAACCAACCTGCATTTATAGTGTGTGAGTCAGAACGCCCATTGATTTGCCAGCCATAAATGGCCTTTAAAAATTCGCAATTGCATTTTAAGTCGAGTATTTTTATAATTGTTATCGCCGCCAAGGGGGCGTTGACAGCGGATATGCGGGAACGGGGCGGGATGTGTTGAGGAAGAGGAGGAGGAACGTCGAGGCCCCCTTTGTTTTAAATCAAGTTTCGTGCATGACTTTATCTTGGCGTTGTTTTCATCATCAGCGACGCCATAGAGTTCAAAGGCCCAATTAACCAAATAAAATGCAAGAAACCAGAAAACTCATTTTTACTCACTGTTTTATTATAAGGCGAAATGTCATTAAATGGTATATTGTAAATATTTGTGTGTGCAGCGATCAAATGGCAGCCGAAGCCGGAGCCAGTTATTCTCGTTGCTGCTGCTCTCTGCAGCTCGTAGGAACGTGCTGGTATTTCTTCAATATTTTCAAGCGCAATCGAGCTTTCCGAGCTTGAGCCTGGCCTGCCTGGGTGCGGAGCCGGTGTCATCAGCATAATTTACGTGCCGATGCCCGATTCCCGCCCGGCCGAGAGTCACGTTTCCGACTCCCCATATACACTCCTTATCACATGTCGTTGCGACAAGAAGCACACTTGACAAAAACTGACGAAAATCCCCAAAAGAAAACCCGAATAGATGCGGTCGTAGTATTACTTATTGAACTCGAAACCTATGGAATTTGCATAATACATACATAACTCTAAATACAACATGGAATTAATAAAAACACTTTATCTTAAATTAAGTATCGCTCGAAACAACAATGTAAAAAAGGAAACTACAGTTGAGATTTCATAAACAACTTTCAATATCTCTCGTATATTATAACTGTAATTGTATTTTAATGAATATTTAATATGACTCTAGGGGATGCCCCAGATATAGCTGTGAATTTCCATGTTTAAATTAATAAAAAATTACTGTTTTTCAACATTTTCTTGTGGCATCTTTAAATCGGTTTTATATAGTGTGATTTCTGTGGCATTCCTGATAAAATTATAAATTATAAATTATATAAATAATATAATATAATGAAACCTGCATTTTCTATGTGTCCCTAAATAATGCACCAAAGATAAAGGTTAGTTATCAGAAATGTAATTACATTAAACCAGATTAAAACCAAGGCTATTGTATGGAATAATATAATAATATTATATAAATTTATAGAAATATCGATCAAAATTTAATGATTTTTAAAAATGGCTTAAATCTAAAAAGTCTCCAAAGGGAATATGGGTAAGTTGAAGATGACAACACACATTTTTTATTGGAAATATTCCAATTTGGAATTGGGAAAATATTACTTTTCTGTGTGCCACAGATGCTGCATGGTTCGTTCCATGGTATTTCGACTGTGGAATGCAAATGAGCAGCGCTTATCTCGTTTAGCTGGATGATCAGAGCTTATCAGCGGAGCCCTGAACGCCCCCCAATAAAAGCGGCGGACACGAGCGCAAGTCCCTCTCCCTGTCTCTCTCCCGCACACACACGCACACATGTCGGGTAATTCAATTATTTTGTGTATTATTTTCAATGTGCAACAAAAGCGACAATAAAATAACAACCCAGCAGCAGCAGCAGCAGCAGTGCCGAGTTATCTATGTGTGGCTGTTGCTGTTGCTGTTGCTGTTGGTGCAATTGTTGTAGCTGATGTTGTCGTCGATTACACACTGGCACCGACTGGCACTGGCACACAGCAATTATTCTGTGTTCGCTTGGTCGCCGCCCGTTGATAGAGCGCGAGACTTCCGCCGGCGAGGGGCAAGTGCGGGGGGGCGGGGCCAGAGTAGGAAAGGGAGGGGTGCAAAATGCAAGGAAAGTTTGGCGAAAGTCAGCTTTTAACAGGAAAATTTCGGCCGGCAAGGGTTATCAATTCTACGAAAAGCGGGCTAATTTTAATAAAAGGATTCATGGATCCTGATAGGATTAGCTTAAAATAAGTAAACAAATGTACCATAAAGATTTAAAGGAGAATGTACACAATGGAAGTGTTTTCCAGTCAATAGAGATAACATCATAAATGTTTTACATACTTTTACTTTTTACTCAATTAAATATAATAAAAATTAAAAGCTGTGATAATGTGTTGTATCTGAAAAATAAATAGCTATAGAATATGTGCCATATATTTGTAAAAACAATTTAAAATTGATCCCGAGACACATTAATATCAGTATACAAAGATATATGTTTAAATATAAACCGTGATTATTAAACGACATACTACTCATTATTGTTTCTTTCCCTGTTAAATATGAGATAAGTAATTAACTTCAAAATAAATAAGCTTGGACTCAATTAAAATGCTATTTTTTCACTTTAAAAGTATCTGCTTTAAAATAATCAAAATAAATAAATTGAATTCAAAACCGTCTCCCGCCCAAAGCAACTGCCACTAGGTGGCAACACCTCAGCACAGCTGGCGATGTCCAACCTATCGATTTCCTTAAGTATTGCTAAACACCGAAAAGCCTTAGTGTTGGACAGCGCTGGTACACAGTTTGACATGCACTCTGGCCAGTCACAGTTTTGAAGTAACACAAAATATTTTCGCTATGGTTTTTTTTTAATAATTTCGTGTGTGAAACGGTGATATTATTGATTTTTTATTGCATTTAAACCATCGGCCAGCAGGGACGCATCGAAATTCGCACGAAGAACGTCCGCCAGCCGCCCACGGACGTGGTGAAAAAGTTTTGTTTACCTTTTTTCGATATCCGAGAGCTCGCTGCTGCGACTTCTGTGTGTGTCATTGCCGTCGCTGTGTGCGTGCGTGTGGGCAGCGAGTGTGTGTGTGTGGATGTGAGCTGGTGTGCAAAAATGGAAATGCATCCGAATTGAAAATGTGCCAACCCGATTTAACCCGCTAAAAAGTCGTAGTGCATTTCTAAAAATTGTCGCAACGCCAGCAGTGTACATGGAAAATGTGCCCGATATTTCCTCCAGCGCTTCATCGTCTCTGTCTTCTTCTTCTACTGCCTCTTCCACACTGAAACTCCAAAGTAAGTGATGTCCCCAAAAACCCCCACTCCCACGCTCTCCTCTTCCTCACCTTCCCTAATACAGCTCCCCCGATATCGGTGGCCCGATAAGCATAAGGTGCCTTCGATTACGAATCCCGTTGCTCGATTCCCTTGCATATTGGTTTTCCAATTAGTTTTTGTTGTTTTGTTGTGTTTTCGCTTTGCGTTGCGTTTTGTTTTGCGCGTTGTTTGGGGGTTTCTTTGGGCCATTAACCCATTGCTGCCTGATGTATTGAGTACTGAAACTTTTTTCGTAAGGCCTAATTGTCAGTGAAACAAATAAAAGGTTTAGTTGGATAGGAGAGAACCTTATTGGACTGAAATTCCTATAGATACAATCAGCTGATTTCAGGATTTTTGAACAAGTCTGGCAACCTTGTTACAAGGAACCGTTTAAATCGATTTAAAAAATCGAACTTTAAATTAAGGAATCTATATAAGACTTAATTCTAATTTTGGGTTATTTAAATAGTTTTTGATATTTTATTTTCTTTTAATTTAATTTAAGAAAGGGTTTCAAAAGATATAATAAAAGATTTTTAATAGATTTTACATAATGTCATAGTTTTCTTGAAAGATATCCTGTCCTAGATAATTACTAACAATTTACTAAATTGAACAAAACGTATAATATAAACATTACTTAACTAATTAACGTATAATGAACTGATAAACAAAGAAAACAAACACAAAGCAAGAAGTCAAGCTAAAATTAGTCTAGACTCCATAATCTAGAAAACATTATTGATAAGCTCTATAAATAGCTAGTTACTTAGGTACTTATGTACCTAAAAAATCCAACTTCTTGATTATGATAAAAAATATGAGATAGTGATGATGTGTTTACTTAACCCCGAACCGAAAGCTCTTCGATTTGTGCTCCTTCTTAACCCTTTTGGGCGACAATTTATGTGCAGAATCTATCGACATATTTATCGAACTCCTTCCTTCCACGGCTGGCATATCTAACGCTCTTTTGATTTATGCTTCTAATAAAAATTCAATAGACTTGCAATTTGTCCGGACTTTTGTACTCCCTGCCTTTATTGCCGTTCTTCCATCAACCTTTTCGACCACGTGGTAGGGCACAGTGGGGCGAGATGCATAGATCATTATATAAAAGTCCTGAAGCAGGATGGAATTTACAAAATTTGAAGCCAGTAATATTTGTTTATACTATTAATAAAATTATTTAAAACCTCCAAAGGGTTTTAAAGCAAAAAATAAATGTTTGAACTAGTAAAATATTTAATTATTCTTCACCTCGCTTAATCATCAAGTTAAATTATTATTTTCAGTATATTTTAAGCCATAAGGATAAATATTAGCCATTAAACCCACTGTGCCTGGGCCGTTGCACATCAAAAGCCGCGACAAACGCAAAAATATGCGAAGCTTCATTCTGGCCGGGCCAAGAGTGTTTTATGTGTTACGCGGACAGTGCTGGCTCCCGTCTCTGGGCCTGATCCCCGGGATCCCCTTGGTTGTTGTTGTGGCTGCTCCGCTCCATACATTACAATGAAGTATGTGCGCCCGAATGGATGGCCAGCCAAGGGATATTCCCCACCTATTCTTTTGCCCGATCCTAGTCCGCGATTCAGGCGGTTTATTTTGCCTGGCGGCAGGCGACCTTTTCGCACACACTCACACACACACACACACTCGTGGAAGGGGCACAGACACTTGTCCACTTGGGGTCATATGGTCGCATGTGGCGCTCTCCCTGCCAACTCTGCCCACCGCCTTTTCCCCGAAAAACAGCCAGTTGAAGGCGGCGTCAACGGCTAATTATGACCCGCACGTTTTTGCGAAAACAAACACATGGAATCGGGGGGAGGAATGGAGGCATGGAGGAAGGCAGGGGAGCCGGACAAGTGTTTAGGCTACATTTTGAAATGTTTCCGGCGCGCACTTTACGTTCCGTGTCGCCTTCAGCCTTGAGAGTCTATATTTGGCAACGCATGCAGGGCAGACACAGTGACAGAGACCAGGGACCAAAGGGCAGGGACCCTTCCCCTAGCTTTGGGCCCTCCACCCATTACTTTCTCCCCTTTCTTGGCTGCTAACTCGCCGTTTGTTTGTTGCACTTTTATTGCGTTCTGTGCTGGGGTTGCTCCTCGGCTAAGTAGTCCTTCGTCCCTGCCATAAACATGTCGTCTTTCGCTTGATTTAGCGCTTAGTTCCCCCCCAGACCACCTCACAGAGCGTATCCCCGCTTTGTGGGCCAACAAAACAGAGTGTCCGAGCCACTGACCGCTCTTTGGCGTACGCGGCGTATACGTAATGCTTGCCGCCCCCTTTTTGTTGTTGCTTCTTTTTTTTGGGACGCCCTGGGAAAGTGCAACAATAGGGCCACGCCCCCTGGTCTGCCATAGGCGACGCTTCTAATGCAAAATGGCAAGGGGGCCCGATCGAGATGTAGTCATAAATCTTTTGGCGCTTATGAAGTTTCCATTGAATCTGCATACAATGGGGCCTGTCAGCGTTTTTGAGGCCACTGTAAATTGCTCAATTCAAGACTCTTGTCTCGGAATCGAGAACAAAACGTTGCGAAAGTCACTTGGATGATTTATGATCGTGATAAGGTTCTAATCGGGAAGGTTTTTGATCTATTTATTTTATTATTATTATTGGGAGATAAGCACTTATTTATTTAAATAAGAAATTCAAGTTTAATAGAGTAAATATATATATTAGAAAACCTGTTAAGTATGTATACTCTTAAATGGTCTAGAAGACTCTCTTCGAAGAATCGAAAGCATCGAAAGCTAAAGCAAATATTAATATTAAATAGATGTTACGAGTTTATCTTGCTTTCGCAAGGCCTTTATTACTTACCTATTAATTTATTATTGCTTCAAGAATGAGTTTCAACTAACTAATATCTATCTTCTTGCTTGTCCTCCTTTCAGGCCAACTTAATTCGAGAAATGTCCTGAACAGATCGCAGAGCAGCGGCAAGTTAAGCAGCAATGAAGCTGAATCAAAAAAGGCATCAGCGAAATCCAGTACAACGACGAGTCTGCGAGCGGCCAAGCTCAAGATCGGGGCCATGCAACAGCAACAGCAGAAGCAGCAACACCAGCAGCAGCAGCAGCATCAGCCAGCCAACGGAGTCGGCGGCAGCAATATTATCCTGCTGCGTGGCACCCGCAACGAGAATGGGCAGATCATCATCCAGAACAAGCAGGACATACTTAGTCTGCTCAGCGAGCAGCAGCAGCAGCAGGAGAAGGGCCACTCGTCCACGGCCATCACGCTCAATCAACTGCCCACGACCACAACTGTGGCCAGAAAGACCATTGTCCAAGGCTCGACTGGAGGCAGCAACTCCAGCAGCAATAGTAGCAGTAGCAACGGCAACTCCACCATTTCCATTGTGGCCAGCGGCAACAGCAAGGAGGCCAGCAGCAATACAATCCTGCTGCAGACTCCCATCAATGCCAGCCAGCTGGAGAGCGTGCTAAAGGCTCAGGAGCGTTCCAAGCAGGCCAATGCCACGCAAACCAAGCTAGTAGAGCGACCCTTTATGCTGAAACATGTAAGCTAAGCAAGCCCTCACTGTAATTACTATTTAATAATACAATTCTAACCGTTACAGGCCTCGCGAAGTCTTAGTTCCGAGAGCAATTGCGACAGCAAGTCACCCTTTGTGCTGCAAACCCTAAAGCGTCTGGAGAAGTCGCAGTCAATCCTGGTCATTCGTAACTCCACAGCCAGCTCCGCGACGGCCAGCAGTTCCATGGCCACTTCGCCGCCAGCGAGCAACTCCCTCTCCACGGCGAGTATTCTGAGCGTGACCCGCACCACGAAGGCGGCCAAGGGCGTGGCAGGAGCGCTGCACAAGCTCAAGGCAGCGGCGGCCAGCACAGCATCGGGCACGGGAGTAACAACCGCCAACGGGCCATCATCGACGACGGCCACCACCATACTGAGGCTAGGCAAAAGTGCCACCACACTGGCCATTAATGGAGGCAGCAGCAAGCTGGAGGCCACAATGGCGACCACAGCGGCCACGACAGCCACGACAACATCAAATAAATTGTCCAACGCGGTGACGGCCGAGCAGCAGCCACAATCGACAACGACGCAAACGAATGTGCCACTTGGGAACGGTAAGTCTCGAGGATTTCCTAGCACCGAATTTCAAATGCGGCGCATAAACTGATAGGGGGCTCCGGCAGGTGTTCCTGCTGCAGGTGCATTTGCATCGGGACCGGGAAACAAAGCCTGACGCAGTCTCCGGGGCGGGAGATTCGCCTCTGCTCTGGCTTTGCTTTGTATCGGCCCCTTTTGTGTTGCCTATTTTGAGGCTGTTTTTAGGCTGCCTTCTATTTCTGTGTTTTGTTTCGATAGTTTCGATGGAATTTCGCTGATTTACCAAGAATTCGGAGTACGTGGCATGCCTAACAATTATTCAATTAAATCCAGAAGCGTCTCGGACCGCCCCCCGGGCTTCGCCGGCTGCACTCAGCTGTGAATGCTATTGCCCATTGATTTTCACACCCGAAATGTCTGGGAGCGCTCCTTAGTACGCTCCCTGGTGTCCGGTGGCCAGCACAAGGCAAACAGCCAACAGGGGGAGGGGTGGGGTGAGTGTGTGTGTGTGTACCGTCTTCATTAGCGCTGTGTGTGCTGAGTAACAAGTTACTTGGGGAAGTTATTGGGAAGTTTCCCTGAGCTTCGGCAAGTGGCCACCGGCTCAATGATTTCCAAGAAGCAAAGGCGGAAAACAAATCAATTCGTTTGGGCGTAAAGAGCTCAGGACTCTCAACGATACCAATTTGAGCCAATTGAGAGTTACAACTTAAGATTGGGCACTGGGGATTTGTTATTTGTACAACATTGAATGGGGGTATACAATTCCTAACAGAAACTTGCTGGAATAGGCTGATAATTACATGGTTTTGTAATTTTAATAAGCCAAATTACAGGGAAATTAATGCTCTTTATGGCATATTTCTGTTTATATTGGAGCTTTGTTAAAAGACTCCTTAATTTAACCTCTTATATTATTTGTATTTGTTTAATATGCGAGCTAAAGTAGTACACATGGTTGGTGGTATTTAACTTGATTAAAATAATAAATTAAATTCATAATTTAAAGGCTTATTAATCTTTTTCTAAAGAAGTTATGAGTATATTCGATGTTTGTTAAAAAACTTCTTTATTGGAGCATTGTTTGTATTTGTATAATATGAGAGCTAAATTAGTGCACATTTGGTTAACAAAATAAATTTAATTCTTATTTTAATGGCTTATTAAACTCTTTCTAAACAAGTTATGATAAATGTAGGTTAGAACTGTAAAAACAGCGTAGATTTCTACTTTAAAAGATACATAAATCTGTATTTATTTGAAAACCATGGTAGGGCACGGAATTGGAAGATCGGAGCATTTACCTTAACCCTTAGTCCGCGATGTTTGTTTTGGCCTTCCTAAAAATCTCTCAAAGGCTTGGTTAGTTCTCTAGTCCAGGCTGTTACCCCATAACCATAGCTTTACTATATTAATTATAATCATTTGTTGCTCCCCCTGAGACCTTATTTTTTAAGCACTTTTTCCCACCGAATAGCAATGATTTGAGGCAACTATTTCGTGGCCCTGACCACGCATTTTGCCAGCTGGTAATAAATGTTCAGGCAAACATTCCTCCCGAGATTCAAGTGCAGATTAGGCAAGTGGACAACTCTCGGAAACGACTGGCGAGCAACGCCCTGGGACCAGGCAATGTGCTTAGGTCCACAGATTCGGATTCGAGTGAGTGAGGAGCAGGAGCCGTGTTGATTATTGCACTCGATACATGAGTGTCGTGTCGTCTTGGCGCCTTGGATTCTGCTGACGGGCCAAAACGAGGCGAGAAGAGGCTAAGTGATTTTTAAGCCAGACTCGAGTCGAGTTATGGCCAGCGGCAACATCTCGTCGTTCTGTGGGGGCGTCGAGGCGTTCAGTTCTCGGCGCATATTGCAAAGCTCAAGTATTGCTGATGTTTCAATTGCCGGCACACTCCCATATGTACACACACCCGGGGAGCGAGTGTGTGTGTGCTGAATGCAGACATTTGGAGGAGATCTCTATCTGATTTGCAGTTAAACAAATGCCAAAGCAAAGCGACCAAATAAACCTCGAACAGACGACTCTGCCCGCTTGCATTTTATTGATAAAACTTCTGCAAGCAAAAGCTCTGAATTTAAAATATTTTAATTTAGTTTGACTTTAGTTTTCGGCACCCGTTCACTTGTAGTTGCTTTCCTGTATCCTATCATATTCACCATGGCCATTAGCTAAAAGGCGGCCAACCTTCAAGCAAACAAAAAATAATAATACAAATAAAAGGAGAGTGAAATAAAGCCACGAAATTTGCCTTTCGGTGAGGTCTTCTATCAGTTGTGCCTTCTTTTTATTTTTTTTTAGCCGAAAGGCAAGCAAATTAAACAAATTACCCCCACACACATGTGGATCTATGAGATACTTTTGCATGCAAGTCCCGTAAAAAAAGTGGAATAAAAAATTGTGGAAAAAAGCGTTACCATTCGTTTTGCAACTTTTTGGGCATTTTTCTTCAAAAATCCTTTTCGGCCGAGAGCCTTGTGTGCTTCATTATCATTATTTGAGTCCGTTTCCCTATCTCCTGGCTCCTGTCCCCGGCCAGGCTCTGTCTCTCTCCTTGAGCACATAATTGCCAAGAGAAATAAAAAAGTTTGCGCTTTGTTTTGCACAAAACTTTTGCATTTCCGTTGTTATGAAACTTGAGCGCGTCCAAAAAATAGAAAAAAACGAAAATAGAGGCAGGGCAAGTGCCAGAAGTGAGTGAAAAAAATTGGCGAAAAAACAAAGGAAAGGAAATCTTTTCGTGTGAGTTAAATTGCAAAATATGATGGCCGGCGCCTGGCACCACTTCACACACACACCGCCACACACCTAGTGTTGGAGAAAGGTATCTCCTCCTGTAGGTGGCTAATTAGATAACACTGTGCCTAATTTGACGCTGCCACGCCCACTTTCCCAGCCAGGCATCGCCTGCTTTTCACTTGTTTTCCCTTTGCAGGCGGCGCACACACAAAGGACACTTCGTTTGATTATTGTGTCAAAGTCCTGGCCCGTGCTTCTTTTGGCCTTTTACCCAATTTCGGGCCGTGTTTGCCCTGCCCTGATTTGCTTTGGCCATTCGTGCCGCATTTCATTTTAGAACTCTAATCACACATTCCACATATTTACCATTTACCAAATAAGTTTGCTCTATTTGTGGGAAGTGTTTGCGACTTAATTACAGATTTGTGACATCATTTGTATATTTCATATCAATTTGTTCGACTTCTCAGCTATATATTGTTCCTTCTCCATGTACTGCATTTTTATCTGTAAAATAGCACCGATTTGCAATAAATATAATATATATAGCAACTTCTAGCCACTTTATTCAAAATTTTGCTTATAATATTAGGGAGTTCTAAGTTCTTAAACTATCAACACGAAAAATTGCTCCTTAAAATGCTATTTTCCTAATATTTTCTAAAATATTTTTTAAGAATTTTGTTAAAAGGATCATCGTATCTAATTCAGAATAAAGAAATAACGTTGATTAACTCGCTGGGGTCAAAATACCTTAGGATAGAAGTGTCTCATACCCGAGCCTGATTTTTTATGCATAGTTTTAATGTTCACATATATATCATTTTATTGATATTATTTTAATAATTGTAATGATTACAAGTAAGTACTAGAGATCAGTATTTCTGTAATCATTACAAACATTATATTTTCAAAAAGCACTCGTCACTCGCCACTCTAGTGTTCTCGATAATTGCGATATTCGGCAGATCCATTCAGGGTCAAGGTCACCTTTCTCGCTACAATGAAACTCAGCTGTAGAGCGTACTCGCCCGTTTCTATGGGGAAACGGATGCGAAATTTTTCAATATCAAACTCTAGATCCGTAACTTTTATCAAGTGTCCCTTCTGGGAAAATAAAAATATGTTAATTATCAAAAATATTTGGACAAACTGTGCTGTTGTGCACCTTAAAGGGACAGGTGTAATTGGTGATTGGTATATAGGGTTTAAGATATTCGTAACCAAGGGCTATGATAAAGTTGTTTCTCTTCGATAGAAAATCACACAGATTAAATGAAATATTGTAGAGAAAAGGACGCCAGCCATTGGCTCGTTTGAATAACTCAAAACGCATCTGAAATTTCAATACAGAAAAAAAAAGATATTTAATAATAATGAAGATCATAGTCGAGTGCCCCGACCATAAAAATATCCAGTCTGTGTACTCGCGAATATTACAGTTGGCTTGGAGAACTGGAGAGAAGTAAAGAGAAAGCAGTAAAGTTGTAATATGGGATATTTTACAAAATAAATACTAGGGAAACTTGAACTCAGATCACTAGTCATATATTATTTCCAGATCGACTTGCAGTATTTCTTTTTATTCTATGAATACTCTCGGATTTGGATATTGCACTGACATGCACTTTAGGGACAGTTGTCATTTGTCTGAATTGAATACTAATCGAGTTCCTATATCGGTTGATGGCCTTGATTCTGCATAGTAAAATTTCGCCCAAGGTCTTGTTGTAGTTGGTGCAGTGAAGACTCTTGAACTTGGCCTCCACATGCACTGAGGACAGCAGGACTAGACCTAAAATGACCACGGCTAACATGGCTTCTGAATGGCTAAAACAGAACTGAACTGGCCTGCATCTAATGGTGCAAATATAGAGCGGACTGAACCAGGCGCGGAATCACTTAAATTGCGTCTAATCAAAGTTTTAAATTACCTGGAGAGTACTGCAATTTAAAGCAAATTTAATTTTTAAATATTTTTTAAACACCTAAAACATTTAAACATCTACAGTGCGGATATTAAATTAACCATTTAACTGGATTTTAAATCATAATTCAATCTAAGCTTTTCCAGAATGTTTCAGGCAAGCTTATACTATTTTCCCCACAATTAACTGCAAAATGAACTGATGAACTGATGAATGAACTCAATGAACTGAAACAAAAACCAAAGAAAAAACCAAAGCACATTTAATAACTTAATTGTTGTTTGAATAAACATTGAACATTTTCGATTTTTAATGGGAGATCTCCCTAGAGAGGCATGCTTTTGATAGGTTTCCAAAAAATTACATAAGTCATAATTCAATCTAAGCTTTTCCAGAATGTTCCATGCAAGCTTATACTATTTTCCACACAATTAACTGGAAAATGAACTGAAATTCAATGAACTGAAACCAAAGCAGATTTAATAACTAAATTGTTGTTTGAATAAACTTTAAACATTTTCGTTTGGTTTCAAATCCTTCTTTAGCGCTGATTGATTTCACTTTTCAATTAGGTTTCAAGAACCTTCCTCGAGAGGCAACATGATCTAATGTTCCCTGTCGTTGGAGTTCTTCCCTTAGCTTAATAGAGATCTCATGCCTTCTTTGTAATAAAAGCCCATCCTCAAGGCATATTCTCCCGTCTCGATGTGAAACCTCACAAATAGTTGTCTCAGAGATCTGTGCCACAGATTAACCCTGAAGTTAAACACTCTTCAACTTCTCTGCTAGAACTAGAGATGCAATTACAATTATTATATACTATTATACTTCCTTCGGTCTGTTTTGCCAGGAAGTATGCGCTTATTGAGTTTCTACAACTATTTGTTGCTTTGATTCTGCAAAGTGGAAATTCTCCTTCAGCCTCTCGAACTTGGTCCTCACCTTGATGGATGTCACCAGAAAGGTGGAAACATTTCAGGGAACTGTAAAGAGCTCGATAAGCTAAAATTACACAGATTAATTAAAACGATTATAATACAGTGCCAGTGCCAGGATAATTTGATTTTAAGAAGAATAGTTTATATAGTTAGGTTCCAAAAATGAGCCAAATCGAACTCAAGATCCTCGCACTAAGATACATTTGGAGAGCCTTGAAAGGGCAAGAGCTTTGGGGCCTAGGAATGGTATTATATATTATATTATACTATTATTTACTTTGAAGAGACTTTCATGTTCTTGGCATGATTTAAAAATGATTGTAAGGATCCTTGTACAGTAACTTATAACATTTTTTTAATGTATACCTAACTATAACCATTTCAGCTGGATTGGATTCTTAATCCTTCATTACTTTAAGGGACATAGTAACACCAGTCACCTGAATAACTTAATATAACTAAGCTCGAGTTGAGTTCTATCAATTTTTTTCAGATGACCCAATGCCAGAGTGGGTTCCACTAATCTATGTTCGGTAATTTCGAAATTCCTGCCTGGAATTTTGCGTCCATAACCCAATTATTAATATGTGACTAAGCTGTGTGTATTTATTATAAAATATATATTAAATAGCCGCCATGACATGAGTGCGTCCCTGTCCGTGTTGCATAGTTGCGCTTCGGTTTTGATTAAAAATTCCAGCACAACTCCAAGGACTTGACTGCCCCCGAAAGGTGTAAGGTGTCCCAGGCTTTCCAGGCACGTGCAAGCTCCTCACCTTTCCGGCCAGCCCTCGTTTTAGTTTCCCGGACTTTGTTATTGTTTTGGTTTCGCTGGCTTCCTTTGGGGTAGGACCAAGAGGAGCCAGCCGACGACGACGCCGGCGAGCCTCCCAGTTTTAGGTGGCAGGGGTTTGATCTATTGCGCAGGTCTCTAATGGTCGGGAACAACCCCTAAATATTATCAAACACACACACACACACACACTCTGGCGGTGTTGTGCAATAGAAACTCGGCCGGGTGTGTGGGCGGGTGTGTGTAGGTGCCGTTGTCGACCAACCCACACACAGTTGTGCCTTTGGCTCTTCTAGGGAAATTAGGCTAATGTCTGTAGGACTTTATGGTGGCCAGATGGAAGAGCCCTAAGACCTGGCAAGGTGGCTGAATATGAGCAAAAAAATAAGGCTATCTATGCGTCTTATTTCTGGCTCCAAGAAATAAACCTGGCCCGCCTGATAACTAGTAGTAGTAGAAGTAGTACGAGCCCACCCTCCCACTGCCACATCCATCATCTGCCTGGCCCTGGTAGTTTCTGGTCTCGCTCGCACTTGCTTAGGCCCAGAGCTGCTGGCAGCCGACGAATCCGGGCCCAAATGCAATAACTCGGCCCGAAGTCGGCAGCTCGGATCCTGTCGTGGCCAGGGCCGAGTGTCCTTGCCAGCTTTCCGCCTGCCGCCGTTAGCTTTCAGTGTTCAGCTTTCAGTTCTCAGACCTTGGCCAAGCGTGTCGGACGTGGCTTCCCTTGAAAGCCTGCGTAGAAAGCCATCGCGTTACGTACCCATTTGACGTATTCCGCTGCTCTCCCGCTTACGTGAAGCCGGAGGAGATGGCTGCTCCAATATTTGTCCACGGATTGGTTGATCTGGCACACATGATTTAAGCGGCCGGAGTTCGCTCGCAGAATCCTGCCATTTGCCTCAATTTGTTTATGTAATTTGTTTACACTTTACCCAAGTCCATTCGACTCTGTTTGTTGTTTGTCTTCCGTTCTTGTTGTTTGTTGTTCCTCTCGATGTTGTGTCGTCAATTTAAATTGGTGTACTTAAGACCAGGACTCCCATTCATATATATATGTGTGTTTAATGTGCCTTTTAATTTCGTTGCTAGTAATTTTATTGGTTGATTGATGTTGTTAATTGGTGTCCTAGTGTAAATACCTTAAGGCAGGCTAAGATAAGCGAATTCTTTTGTGATTCACGAAATTCTTGGACACGAGACTGAAGCTCTTATCTAAGTCTAGTTTCAGCTGGCAGCTGTCACTTGATAAGTCGGATGAGTATATATTTTTTGGAAGTAGCCAGCTTGGGCAACGCATTCGCAGTTGATCTGTGGTTCAAGGTTCAGTTTCCTAGACACTTCAGTGTAATGCCTGCGATCACAGCTAAAAAAAGTAGAGACAAGTTACATTTATAAATATTTAAACCTTTGTCAAGCCAGTTAGTTAGTTAGTTGTCCAGGAAATTTGTGAAATTTCTGCGGCGCTCGCTCTTGGAGATTTCTGTTGACACACGCGTCGAGTTGAGAAGCTGGAGGAGCTGTCCAGATAAGCGGCGGACCTTATCAGCGTCACGGAGTGACATTATCAACCCGAACTAAGCCTAAAACCTACTCTTGCCCCCACTAATTTATGGCTGAGAACAAAATAATTCAACTTACAAATTTAACCAGCGAATTGTAGGAAATAATCCGCCCCGGTCGCGGTCCATTCAGTCCACTCACGTAGCGCCAGGCGAAAAGACGCTCCCGGCGGAATAGCTAACGATATCGGGTTTATCAAGTATCAAGTGACTTAGTGATCAGTGATCAGTGATCCGAGATCGGTTATATAGTGAACAGTTAACGCAGAGAACCAGCAGCCATGGCTGGCTACAGATCCCTGCCCCTGGCCCCGGTGGCTGCCACGGCAGCGGTGCAGCCCACGATGGGCGTCCAGGTCCAGCCCACGATGGCCGCCTACGCCCACCACCAGTCGATGACGGCCATGTCGAACAACGGTATTATCTATCAGTCGGCGGTGCACGCCTCCATTCACAGCCTCAATACGGTCCAGAGCCAGCACCGATCCTCAACCACCACCCATCATCACATTCTAGCCACGGCCACAGCGACGGCGGCGGCGGCTGCCACTGCGACTGCAACTGCATCGGCGGCGGCGGCGGCGGCCACAGCATCCGCTGCAGCGGCGGCAGCAGCAGCGGCTGTTGCCCTGCCGACGGCGGCAGCAACTGCAGCTGCAATACCGCAGCAACATGCCGCCTACGGGCAGCCACACTCCCAGCAGCAGCAGCAACAACACTCGCAACAACAGCAGCAGCATCTCCAGCAGCAGCAGCAACATCTCTCCCATCAGCAACACCAGCAACAGCAGCAGCAACTGATGGCCCATCAGCAGCAGCACTCGGTGGTGCAGCAGCAGCAGCAACACCACCACCTGCAGCAACAGCAGCAACTCCAGCAGCAGCAACAGCACCACCATCACCACCACCACCACCATCACCAGCAGTTGTCGCTGCACCAGAACCACCTGTACTTCAGCGGCGCCAGCCTGGGTGGACACCACCACCACCACCACCGGCAGATCTTCAGCCACCTGCAGAGCGCCCTCATGCCGCTCAGTGTCAGTAAGTATGCGCTCTCGTGGCTCCTTGGCGAGGTCCTTTGAGAAGTGAGAGGGATCGGAAAAAGGTTGTACCATGTCCTTACCATCGGTGGCTATTCAAAGTTGGCAGAGTTCAGAACAAGTCAGTTGTATTGAGAAATGATTACTAAACAACCGTTCGGGTTAAAGTTGATGTTAAAGTTTTTACATTTAGCATAATATTAGCTTGTTAATTGAGGAATATAGAGCTTAATGTTTGTCTTAGGCTTTTAGTTAACATGACAGTTCGATTTTGAAAAGTACATACCATGCTAAGAAGTAAACTCAAATTATTTTTTTATTCTAACGATAAGGTTCATGTTAAACTACTCCTAAACTTTGGATTCTTTTTAATAATTTAACCTTGGGACTCTTGCTGAAAAGATTGAATGTTAAATGCCATTGTAATGGCATACAATGTAATTTGTATAAAGATCCGGAAAAATAGTAGTTTTTTTAATAGAAGATTTAGGTTTCATAAAGTAATTTATTCATACTTCAGTTAGGAATACAGATCAAGTTATAAAATTAAAATATATTAGTAGTTTTTGCCTTTTAACTTTCTTGTCTTCTAAAGTCTTTTTAAAATAGATAGAGAAAATAGAGAGAAATAGAAAATAGAGCTTTTAACATTAACTAAGATTTTTCTTAAGAAGTGTGTAGATCTGAAACTCGAATTACCAACTTGCAATAGCCACTGAAATGTTATATTATTGGTGTCGCATGTTGTGTCTTTAACCAAGTGTTATCTTCTTATTGGTGTTGTGCTCTATAATATTCATATATCGATGTGTGTGTTCCTTTTAGAAATCTTAGTTGAGCATCTTCTTGTGAAGAATTGTAGATATATTTATATTGGATTTACTATATGTGTTTTTAATAACCCAAAAACTCAACAGAGTTAAGATATGCTTTATTTTATTAAGATCATTTTTAAAGACACATTTCTTGAAACAAATTTCCAATCATCCATTCTTCATTGTTTTAATCATCCATTCAAATTATATCTAACTGATGGGACATATCTAAACCAGTTTATATACCATTTTACTGGGGATATGAAGTATAACCCTTAAGTATATTTACAAGAACCCAAACAAATCTCCGCTGGCTCAATTTAAAACTTAGTTTTCCCCCCGCGACTTCGATTTTCGCTTAAGTTACACTCCACTTTGGCAAAAACACAGTCTTGGACACCACCGGAGTACATGGATTTTAGCATTTTCTGAACATTTCATTAAATTTAATGCCATATCTTCCTGGGCAATAATTCGCACGCCATTCCAGAGACGCGTGCACGGGTGGCGTGGCTCGCGCATATGTTGACAGTCCTTTATTGTCTTGCAAAGGACACCCGGCGAACGGCGCACACACACACTCGCACTCCGGGCACACACAGGACACTTACCAGCTACGGTTACAGTTACAGTTACAGTTACCTATAACGAGGCTCGCACGCCTAAAACCTAAACTACAGACAATTGAAACAAAAGGCCACCGAAAGGAGGCCCACAGGAAAGGCCTTCCACCTTCCCCTTTCTCCACCCTTCTGGTGCGAGTGTGTGTGCTTGTTGTGCGTGTGAGTGTGTGAGCAACAATGCAAAATATGCCCAACATTCGGCGTCTTTTTTCCATTCATTCCAGCCTTCATACGCCCCGTGTGCCTTCAGAGCCTCAGCTTTTGTGCTGGCTTAGTTTTTTGCCACCTCCTCTCAGCTCTCAGCACTCACCTCTCAGGTGTATCGTCCCCTGCTTTTGTTGCACATTGTGAAATATGTCAGCAATTGTTGCAACTTTTTGTTGTTGCCTTGCTGCCATTGTCACATTAGATTTTGTTGCTGCCCGGCGGCCGCTTAACTTTATTATTTTAACTTAACGGCGTTTTAAGTGTTTTTTATGTGTGCGAGATGGCGAACAATGGCTCCTTGGAGCGCCCGGAGAGGGGGTGTGAGGGGTGTGCACTCGCGGGTGCAAGTAAACATTTCACACACCCGCACACACTCGCCCACGGAGACACTTCGTTTATGAGCAGCTTCATTATGCGCCTCATTTTTTAGCATACTTTTTGGGGTCGTGAAAAACCAACAAGTGCGGCGCAGGCGGGCTTACGGAGGAGTGTGTGTGTGTGTGCTTGTCCGGGTTTATTGTTGTTGTTAGCCTTCAATTGGATTGTTTTTGTGGCACCCAGGAGTTCGTTGTCTTCATTAAAAACTTCAATACCTAAATAACTTGACGCCCGGATGGCCCAAAATAACATTCAAAGGGATCGTTTGAGTAAAATGCTTGGGAAAAGTCTTTACCAAATCTCCAAAAAGCTCTACAAATATTTAACAACTTAAGCAATTGAAATTTGATCTTAAAGGAAAATAAATATGTATTTTATTAAATATGTATTTTATTAGAAATCTTTAATTTCTAGAAATTAGTCTAAATTTAAACTGTTCTTGTACAAGAAATCAACAGAATCCTTTCCACAAGTTTTTAGTTTTTAAAATGAAGGAAAATCCCTTAAAATTAATAGTATTTCTACGGAAATTATAACACTTCCAAAGACCTTACCATTTCTACTCGATAGATCTTTTTAATTAACTCAAAATATATGGTTTTATTCTATAAAAAGCCTCCCAGCTAAGCAGCTAAATCAAATACCACAAAAATGCCATTGCAAATAAGTCATGTAAGCCTTTAATGGTTCGAATAAATACTCTAGAGCCGAGGCGGCATCTTTTGGCTAATATATATATATATAATCCCTTAGAATTACTAATATTTCTACGGAATTCATTACACTTCCAAGGACCCTAGCATTTCTACTCGATAGATCTGTTTAATTAACTCAATATATAGGTTAGCAGCTAAATCAAATACCATAAAAATGCCATTGCAAATAAGTCATGTAAGTCTTTAATGGCTTGAAGGAATACTCTAGAGCCGAGGCGGCATCTTTTGGCTAATATATATATATATATAATCCATTGGAATTATTAGTATTTCTACGTAATTTATAACATTTACAATGACCTTAGCATTTCTACTCGATAGATCTGTTTAATTAACTCAATATATATGGTTAGCAGCTAAATCAAATACCATAAAAATGCCATTGCAAATAAGTCATGTAAGCCTTTAATGGTTGGAAGAAATACTCTAGAGCCGAGGCGGCATCTTTTGGCTAATATATATGCATGGGGCCAGGGGAGTGTGAAAAAGTCATAAAGAAGTGGAGTCGCTGGAGGGGTAACTGGAGGAAACTCGCAAGTTGACAAAATTTTTAATAAGCCACTTTGCTGTCCGCCTTTTGCATGCCAAAAAAAGGCCACCAAAGAAAGCCAAAAGTTGGCAGCTGTCGGGGCACACATATAGCCATATAGTATATATATACGTGCGAGGGGAGGACACTTTTGATGGTGTGCCGGCCATCCCGGGGGGCAATAAAAAATTCAAAACTCTCGCTCACATTCGGATTTGGTCAGAAGATCACGTACTCAATAAATATTGCTCAAGCCTCGAAGGCTGCCCCGTACACAGTTGGCTACACTTGTTATCCCTTTGGCCGAGTCCTAATGTCCTGTCTTTATAGGTTTCCCTTTAATTTCGCTGCCAGCTGCCAGCCAGTGGGCGTTAGGGGCTTCCCCAATTTCTGGTGTGTTTGATGTGCGCCTATTAATTTCGAGTTTCGAGCTTGTTCGTTTTCGGCGGCAGCAATTCAATTAGTTGTCCTCCGTCCAGGTCCGCCTCTGATCCGTCACGTAATATATTTGCTCATATTACTAAAAGCCACATAAATCGTGCCAAGGGCTTTGGGTGAGAGCTTCATTTCCCCGTATTATTCCTGCGAATTCGAAGAAGGAGCAGCCGCCGCCCGAAGGACTTTAAATTGCAGCAGATATGTGTATGCAGCGAGTCCTGTTTTAGCCTGATCGATGGCCAAATGTTGACAAAATGCAGCCAGGTGGGGGCTTGCACACCTCTCTGGGCTTGTTTACAAGTGCGTTTGGGGTGCCGGAGTCCGGAGTCCTGCGTCCTGCGTCCTGGCACGCCCGAAAAGTCGAAAAGTGTTTGCCAACGCCGAAATTCCAAGCAATTAAATCACTTTGATGCTAATTTGGATTAATATGTTGTTGCTGCTTCCGGTCTTGTGCCTATCCAATAGCAATTTGTTGCCTTTTCCAGGTATTCTCCTCACCTCCTGACCTCCCCACCTCGCCACAATTCGGGCGGCTGCGTTTCGATTAGAGGCCCAAATGGATTTATTGAACAATGCATCCAACGTGGCTGCCTGATGCCGCCTGCCTGCCTGTCGGCCGGGCGTCCCCTGGTTTGTCGTCCTGCGTTATTTATTTGGCTTATCGCTCGAAAAGGGTCCTCCGGCCGGCCGGGAGGATGCATTGCCGAAAATTGTGCTACATTCGGTCGTTTGTTTTTGGTTAGACAAACAGTTTTTGCCCTCCGCCAGGCCGCCACGTCTCTATTTGGCTTACAAACCATATTAATTTTGTTAGATAAATATTAGTTTTCAGCTCATCCCCCCCGGAGTGGGCACGCGGAGGACAGTGTTCCGATTTTATGTATTTTTAATGAACCATTGCCCGGCATTACCGGAGGCCATGTGCTTTTAGGGTTCACGTTTAGAGTCAGTGCCAATTTCATGGCACTTTAAATGTTTAATTTACAATTTATGTAAAAACAAAATACCGACAAATTTTCCACATAGAAATAACAATTCCCCTCTGCTCGAGAAACGTATGTGTATCATGATAAATACCCGGCATTAAAATAAATTACAGCTCTCGGTTAGCCCGGCACCAGCACCTCTCCTGCCATTTAATGTAGAAAAAGTATTTTTAATATACTCAAACCGAAAGGGAACAAACCGAAAAAGGAGGAAATCGGGGAAAACTTAAACAAGGCTTGCATGCAAGCCGCGCGAGTCGAAAAAATGGAGTGAATCCGCAAAAAATATATGATATGAAGAGCCCCGATATTAATATAATTTGCAGGCAGCTTAACTGAGAGTTTCCCCTTTATCCTTTGGCCCTCGTGTCAGCAAATCAGACACATAAGGGAGGCGCCCTTTGGTTTACCTCACCTGAAGTGCATTAAATTCTTTCCTTTCGCGATTTATGCCAAGTCAAAGCCATTTCATTTCTTTGGAAGGAAGAGGTAGTTAAAGCCAGGGGTTACAACGAAGTTGCGAGTTCCCTGTGTGATTGAAAAAATATTATAATAGCTCTTGGGTTGTATAGTTTGGTAAATAAAAAATAAAGAATTTCAAAACAGGAAAATTATACTTAGATATATATAATATAATATATAATATATTGTATAATTTATTATTATATATACTTAATTATAAATTACCAAATTCCAGTTAAAGACGAATTCATATGGCATTCCAGAAATGTTGGACGTGTTAAATTAGGCCACACTATTTGTAGTCAGTTTTTTATTGGCAAACTAGCGTGATGGAATGATCCCCATTATATTTATATTATATTATATATTTATTTACTCTTAGATATCTTCGATTCCTAGTCCATGTTCAGTGAGCAGCCTAGCTTAGCAGCCTAAATTAGGTTTATATTGCGTTAATTGACCTACCTTATTCGCCTAGCGTTGCCACCTTATTTATACAAAGTGATGTGTATTAAATGGAGTTTTGGTCACACTTTTTTCTTCTATCTGATGAAATGTTTTCATGAAATGGGCTTTGCATAAACATTGTAAGTGAAATCTATAATGTATTTATGTCAAACAACTGCATATTCCTTATAAATATAAATTTTAAAAATCTTTTAAATATTGATTAGGACATCAATATTTAATATTTCCGATTATTTATTATTATTTTCAAAGAAATCTGGTGAAATTTTTATAGTGTTTTCCTATTTTACTAATATACTACCGATCTGGTAGATTATATGCCCATGATTCACAACACACCTAGTATACCTTAGGCCGTATAAATTCGCATAATAACCATACAAAGAGCACTATAAACCTTAGACGGAACGAGCAAACGAAAAGTAATGAAATCCGCACGTAATTGCATTGCCCGTAGACACAAAAGACGATGACAATGTGAGCGCCAAGCCCTCCTGCCCCGTGGAAAGTCCCCCCTCTTTGACCCCGCCATAAATTGTAAATAATTTATAACATTTTTGCAAAGTTTCGCTGTGCTTTGGCCTTTGTTTTTGGATTTTCTGTTTAGATTTCATTCATTAATAGGACTTTTATGACTCTCAGACTTCCCCCGACTTCGGCCCCCATTTGTTGCATTTTTATGTTAATCGCTGTTGTGCTCAGAGTTCCAGAGTTCCACTGTGGCTGACTTTAGCAAATATTCCTCATTTGAGGTGAAATTGCATTTTGCCGCTGCTGCTTTTGGGCTAATTATTGTTTGGCCCCGTCGCGCCTGACATGCATATTTGCTGTTATGTGTCTTTTAATTGCTGTTCTTGGAAAAATATGCAAAACTGGATGAGAAATGTTTCCTTGTAATGCCACACAGCCGGGGAAAATGGAAATGGGAAATGGGAAAGCGACAGACTTCGCCTTGCCTTTGCCAAAATGTGATTTTTATCAAGCGCAACGTGTAGAGGAGGAGCTCACTTCCTGCTTACATTATAAATCATCCGCACATCTGTCATTTATGGAGAAGCTTTTGAATTTTATAACAGATAAACAAGAAGGTTCAAGGTTCAACTTGAGCTGAGGTGTTACTAGAATTTTCTTGGCTAAGAAAAGCACACTTTCCAATGAACTAGAGGTTGATATTTCCGCACTTGGTCATTTCTCCACTGGCTAGAACACATATTTGTGTTTATTATCTCGAAAACTTTTACTTTGTCTTATGCCTTGACTGTTTGTTTTAACCATGACGTCTGTTCTGGCCTTCTTTGCCACTGCACACTCCTCCCACTCGGGCTATCTCTGTTTATTATTGGTCTCTGCTTTCGGCTGGCTTTTCTCCGCGGAGACGTCATCATGCGTTATCTTCACCAGCCCCACATATAGCGATATTTCTTGGCCATATACTGGCGATAAAGAATTGCGTGGCGAAGAGTTCTGTTTCTATTTCTATTTGGTAGTTGTTTTGCGGCTATTTCCGAGACACTTTAATGGCTTTTAATTGTGGCAAGAGTGTGTGACTGAACAAAAGTAATTTCACACTCGCTGACTTCCCGGCAACGACGGCGGTCCCCGAAAGTGCAAAACATTTTTCTTTTGTATGTTTTATAGGAGAGGGCCCAGAATTGCGAGCCCAGCTCCAAGCCGATCCCCCCATGCTGGCACTTTTCGGTGAGATATTTATTAGCCACAATTTGGCAGGCAGCACAAATTGGCAGCTCTCTGGCCCGTTCCACGGCCCAGTCCACCTGGACAGGAGGCGGCTTTAGCACGAGATCATAAAACGAAAATTTATTATTTATATCAACTCTTTTGTGCTATTTGCCGTGTCAATTCGTGGGACATGGCCGAGGCCATCTACAATTTGGCCAGGTTGCTCCCGGCCCCCTCTCCCCAGAGGCGCCGCCTCCTCCTTCTCCCTTAAATCTTCAGCCAAATTATGAGAAAATCTTGTGTACCAAAGCGCATTTGTCACAATTAAGCGCTGAATGAAAATTATAAGAGAGAAGCGGCTGCTGGCCGCTAAAGTTTTTTCTTCTCCGCTTGAAATAATGCAAAGCCCCGGAAAAAAGGGAAAAACGGGGGAAAACTTCTGCCACGTTGACGTTGCCATCGACATTGGCGACATGGGACCGACTCACCTGCGGTTTCGCTTACCTTCTCCTCTTTTTTTGGCAGTCCCCGGCTGCTGGCTGGCCCCCTTTGGCCAGGTCTATTATGATGGCTGGCAACGTCAGTTTTTGAAGCTCTTCGCCATGAAATATGCAGAGAGCAGTTAAAAAACTTTTTATTTGTATTAATCAAACAGAGTTATTCCTTCCCCCCTCACTTTTGACAACAATGGCAGCAACTGCATTATAAATAGGCGCAAAGACTGTCTGGAAAGCGGTTGGCGGTTGGCTAAAAGGGCGGCCAGGTGCCGTGATTGTTTCGACATTTTTGACAATTATCGCTTGAACATTTTTCAATGAATGCCTCCCCTGCCGACGGCATCCGGGGGTGGCCATAAGGCTCAAGGCTCAAGCCAGCGATGACAAATTAGTTTGGCCATAAAACTGGAGAGTGCGATCAAAGCAAACAATTTGTCGCCAATTCGCCCCGCCGGCCCCCGACTGCCCTCGAACGAGAGTGTGGCCTCTGCCAAAACGTGAGCCATATAAAAATCGCATAAACAACTTCAACTGCCACTACAACGATGCCCTGAAAAAGTAACTACATCAACGTCATCATTGGGACCCAAGTGTGACTGGGGAGGGCCCTGGAAGTCCTTGCCACGCCAGGGATGCGTGCGTGATTGTTTATATGGAAGGGAGTTTTTGTTTCTTTTGCTCAGAGGCCTATAGCCTTTTTTTATAAATAGATTTCGGGGCTTAGAGAAGAAATTTTAAAGCACTTGATTTGCTTTTAATAGATTTTTTTAATTGATTTTATTCGGTATTTATTTACCAAATAAAACAGGGATAGAAATTAATTAGAAATTAAAAACAAATAAGGAAGATACAGCCGACTATGAAATACCCGGTTCCAAAAGCTTTGCGCGTAAGAAAATGTTAGAATGTAACATGGCATTTTCTTAAGAAAATGTTGTTAGAATTTAACACTAATAAAATGTCACTAGTAAAATGTTGCTAGGTAAATGTTCCTAACATAATGTTGTTAGGCAAATGTTGCTAGGAACATGTTGGGTCAACGGGTGTGGCTTAAGCGCCTGGCTTGGTGATACTCTCTTCTCTCTCTTTTCTCTCTTCTGTCTCTTAAACTTATATTTAATTTAGCACTCAGTTTATCATACATTTATTTAGATAGTTTATTATAACCTTGTAACCTTATGGCAATCAGGTATAATGGTTAGGCTTTTATTATAAAGTTCTTTTGAGGATTTTTTTAAGGATTGAGTTTAGAAACTGTTCTTTTATCTTTGATTTGAGCCAGTGTCCACACATTACAAAGGAGGTTTGGGGTGTCATCATCTTATATAACAATATATAATTCACTTAAAAATGTGGTCTTACAACTTTTAGCTCAATTGATTGACATTAAGTAATAAAATACCATTATTATTATAGATAAACCATTGTTATTATAGGCTTTGAAAATGCCTCACATGCAAAAGTGCTTACTTGTAGCACGGAAATCTAAAGTATACTGTTTATATATTGTCCCTTGTTAAGTTTATGGTGAGTTATGATCAGGAAATCACTGCCAGATCCCTGGTTGGTATAAGCTCACCTCTGTGAACGCACAGTCTGAGCTAGGCAAGGGTACTGGCACCCCCGGATAGCCCTGCAGTCCCGCTCCACCGTCCCGTCTGGCATTCGCAATTTGGCAACACATTTTGGTTACGCGGCCTCTTACTGACAAACTGACAAACTGACAAACTGGCGAGCTGGCGAACTGGCAAGCGAAGTCGCTCCAGTCCGCTCCGCTCCGAGCACTTTATATAAATTGTGTACAAATACTTTTTATGGCTCTTCGAGTGCAACCTATTGGCTCTTTGATATACGACGATGTGCGAGTCGGAGTCGGAGTCGGGGGATAGAGATGTGTCCGCTTTTATTACACATTTTTGCTAAATTACAGTTTGGCCGCAAAGTTTATTTACCCGGCGAGTTGCGTGGCATTTTAATAAACCGAAAGTTGGTTCGATTTACGTTGCAAGCTCCATTAAGTGTGGGTAATTATTCAATGACTCAAAGCCGAAAAGTTTGCCACGCATTCTGCCAGCTAACTGAAAACTGAATACTGAAAAGCGGTCTTGGGATGTGATAAATGGATAAATGCAGAAACTCGTTTATTAATGTTGACATTATAGGATTTCTTTGCTCCTTTACTGTTTTGCCTTTTATACTCCCAACTATAAATCATGGCTCTAAACTGATTTACATTTTTGTCGCATTTATGAATGTCCGACAGTTGCACCTGTTGGGCGTCACAGGTGGGGAGATGGAAGGCGGAAAGGGTTCCTGGGAGAGTGGGCCTGCTGGAAATTGCTGGAAAAATATATGCAAAATTGATTTAAACAAGTCGGCTACCGACTTGCGCTTTCAGTGCACTCTACATCCATTTTCTCACTCGTTTTACAGATGGCGAACCCATCAAGCTGCCCGACAATTTGGAGAGCCTGCCAAGAGCGGACAGTTTTCCATCACAGCGCCATCGTTGGAATACAAATGAGGTCAGTTTTAGTTCTAAGTTTGTTCTGGTATTTCTGTTTGCCTGCCTGGCTTTCCTGTTCCTGTTTCTATTTGCATTTGATTGCACATAAAATTGTCGAAACGGGGAAGTCAAGTGAAAGCCAAAGGCAAGTCCTTGTCGTTGTCGTCGCCGAGTTCTAAGGGGCGGACTTTGGACTCCAATCCAAGGGTTTCTTGGACAGTTGACAGGCGGATGAGCCTGCCAGTCCCCGGCCAGGACACTTTGACAGCCTTCGACGACGGCTCTTCCTGGAGACACCACACACACACCCATATTCCTATATGCAGATTAATGAGATGGTGGCCAGTCTATTAGGAACCGCGACTCCCCGAGGTTTTTATTGCCCCACAAACTATAATGCCCGGTTAAAACTATCACTACAGGATCTCTGCCGCTTTTTAAAAACCTGACCACGCGTCGCCGAAAAGTTCGCTTCCGTGTTGACCATTCCCCATTTGTTTATTTTTTCTCTGGGCTTTAGTTCGGTTTGCAATAAAAGTTTTCGCTCGCGGAGAATGAGAAAAAAAGGAGACAATTCTTTGCAATGAGCTTGGCTTGTTGTTTTACTTGTGAATTAAGCGCAACCGCAAATATTCATTTGGACAGTTGTAAAGTTCGCCCTGGATGGGGTTTTTTGGGTGGTTTTTCGTAGTTTTTTGCATTATCGGCTTTTTACACACTCTTGCCACAATGTTGACTAAATTAAAGGAAGCTGCCAGGCAGGGATATTTTAGAATGTGGAAGATAATAATAAATTATCCCTAGGAACACAGATTAAATAAATCTTGGAAGTAACAGATGGTTTATCATAAACCTAAGACAGGCGTGAAAAGGAAAATTGATCCCTTGAAGGACTTCTAAGGGTGCCTTTACACTACAGCTCAGTTATGTAGTTTTTTAGTGTAGTTTACTTAAAATATGATTAAGTTTTAGGGTAATTTCAGTATTTTCAAACACTTTAGGCTATTGATAGGCTATTTTCTGATACGTTCAGCAGTAGTTCTTAAACAAAAGCTGTTCTAAAAAATTCTTACGAAATATGATTTAGAGAAAGGTTAAAATATACATAAATTCCAAGGACATCACTTCCAATTAATGAATTTGAATTTTCAGGCTTTCATTCCACAGATAGTAAAAAGATATATTCTCTTTCATATTTTTGTTGCTTTTCTAAAACATTATTTGACAAAATCTCCAGTTATTAATCAAGTTATTAATATGTTTGCCTCACATTAGCACTCATTCCGAGTTTTCGAGTTCCATAGTAAACTCTACAAAAATATATATAAATATAATATATATAAATATAATATAATATAAATATATATATAAATATAAAACAAAGCATAACCGATTTTAAAAATGGGTTTGTAGATTAAAAGGAATTTGGTTTAAAAGTAGGCAATTATATATGTTTTATATTATTATAAACTCTTTAAAAATAAACTTCTTTAAACTTCTTCTTACTTAGAAAGTATATAAAGAAAAATAAAGACTTTTGTGACCCCTAAATAAATTAAAATGAATTAAAATGGCATCTTTTGTGGGTCCCCGATGTACAATGTCAGCTGATAATGATTAGTGCAATGTATATGATATATCCTGCCCCAGTGAGAGCATTAAATAGTTGCTTAAGGCACCGCTGACCATTCGAAAGGCAAAGAATCCCACGACATGGCCAGCTCCAGCTCCGAAATCCAGCAGCAGGACTTGCGAAGCGCCACTACCTACGGTGGTCCAGGCTCTCCCTCTGCATCAGCATGCAAAAATTACAAAATGTAGCCGTGTTCGGGGCATAAATAAAATTACGCACGCTTATTTTAGTCTGCTTACAGGGAAACGGGGCAGATGTGGGCCCCAGTCCCAGTCCAGATCCTGTCGCTTTAACCACATGGTTTTAATTTGGCATTTAAGCAGTAGCCAGCCGCCCGGGGTCAGAGCCATGGCCAGAACCAGAGCCAGAGCACTCGACCCGGCTCATAAAGCAACTGCAAAATAATAGCAGCTACACCAGCGAGGACCGTGTGCGGTTGCAAAAAGGCGCAGCTTAAAAATCAAAAAGTTAAATTGATAATGAGTCGCAATTTTATGTTTATTTTTTATTTTTTTGCGCCCCATTCGTTTTCTGGGTGACCCGAAGTTGCCGCTCTGCGTTGGTCACCCGAAAAGGACCACTTGACTGGAAATGATTAAGTGGCTGGGTTGGTCCAAATTAGTCCCTGGTCTCCTTGTTCTAAGGACAGCAAGCTCTGCACTCGCTGCACATGAATTGTGAATAATATCCTTAGGTTAAGGTATGAAACCGCAAGGAAAATATTAACTGTTTTCGTTATTTTTATTAAACTGATGCCTTTCAGTGGTTCTGGTTATAAATGTAATGCGGATTGGATAATATGACAATTTTATTATATATTTTCAAGAAGATTTCATCAGGATCTTTTGTCAAATTAGTCTATTGATCAATTTCGTAGCTCTAAGATTTATTTGAACAGCCCCTAAGCACAAATTCAGTATGCACAGAATGAAAGCAAGGCACCAATTCGGTCAAATTAAGATTTTGTGGCTAAATCTAGCCTTCTTTCGAGTTAAATAGCTATTTGTATGGTCGTAGAAATATTACAAAATATGTTAGCTTTCATATCTAGTAACTTTATTCTATTTCTTACTCACAAAAATTCTTATTCGTTATTTTTAAGTAGATTTCATCTGGATCTATTCCAAATCAGTCTTGTGATCAATTTCCCAACTCTAAGTATTGATTTAAAAAGGCGGTGCCCACAGCCCAGTATGCACAGTATGCTTACTTTCTTTCGTAAGCAAAGCACCAGTGCGGGCGAATTGATACTTTGTGTCTAAATCTTGCCTTCTTTTAATATTATTATTATATATATTATATTACAAAATATGTTAGCTGGACACTTCGTTCGATTTCTTACTCACACAAATTCAGTTCTAGTACGAAGTAGACTAAATCTGTCTAGTGATCAATTTCCTAACAATAAGAAGTGATGTAAGAGCCCATATTTACCCTTATCCACTTCATAGAAATATTACAAAATAAGTTAGCTATCATATCTAGTAACTTTGTTCTATTTCTTACTCACAAAAATTCTTATTAGATTTTTTGAAATAGACTCCATCAGGATTTAGTGCTAAATCTGTCTAGTGATCAATTTCCTAACAATAAGCAATGATTTAAGAGCCCATATTTGCCTTTATCCACTTCAACTTCTCTAGTAAGTTTCACCTTATAAATTCCTGTGGGCCTAAGTGTTTTTGACTAAGACTTGCTGGATGATTGATGCATCGTTTGTTCATCGCTTGGGCGAAAGTGTTGAAATAGCATTTGACTGAGACCACGCCCATTTGGGGAGAAGCGGGGAATAAGCTGAGGTGGGCATAAATGTTTAATGCCTCGCTCCGCTCGGAGTATGTGCCTGGAATTCATCATAAAGCGAGGGAAGGAGTGCGGTGGAGCTGGTCGTAGGTCGTAGGTCGTAGGTCGCCCTCGGGCCATGCATAAATAAGCGGGAGCCATCCATATGTATATATGTGTCTATCTTTCCATATGTCTCTCCATATGCTCCTTTCGGCAGCGGAAAGGCTAAAGTCAGGGGCAATTCTGGCCAAAATGCAAACGTTTGCCACTTGACAAACACGCGCCTGTGATTTGCTCTCGGCCTCCCTCCCCATATTCCCGATATACAATTTTTATGACACTCGCAAATGCTGCGATATCTGCCCCAAAACTGAGACATGTGGCGAAGCTCTCTGGCTGCACAGCTGAGGATGCTGAGGATGCTGGGAGGCTCGGGCTGCTCCGGCGAATGCGAATGGATGGATGGCCACTTTGCATTATTCATGCAACGTCAAGGAAGCAAACAAATTGATAACTTTATCGGCAAAACATGCAATGAAATGTCTAAAATGGCCAAAACGAAAGCAAGGCGACTCCCTGTGAACTTTCGCTGACTCTTACTGTTGTGTGATTTGCATTCGAATGTCCTTTGAGTGTCTAAAGTCCTCGGCTCGCTTTTAAGCCAACATATTCCTGGCTGACTGGCTGACTGGCTGACTTCCTATCAAGGCACGGGCATTTCAAATATGCACACAAATTGCACTCGGGATGCGTCTCTACTGCTGCCTTCTTTTTTTTGGCCTCCAGCCTGGTTAAGTGTCAACTGGCGGCGACACCTGTAAATTGTGGTTAACACACTGCCCGGACCCCCTCCGCCGCTCACCACGCTTCACCTCCATCCCGGGACAGGGTCCGCTTTGCGGTCAAATGAAATTTCTAAAATGTTTTCCTTTGTTTTATGGCGCAGAAATCCTCCTCTTTGGCTTTTGGCGGAGGAAATGCCGCGGGTTCCGTGACTGTGCACTGGCCACTGGCCACCGGAGCCCATTAAGTCCGGAAATTGTTAGCACGTTAGTTAAGGTCAGTTAGCCAAGTTAGCGGGGGAAATGGCGAGCCTTGGGTGGTAACCAGTGTCGCAGCGATGATAAGCCTGCTATCTCTGAATATTTTCACCAAGATGTATTTTGTTATATGCAAATATTAGAACACTAGAGTTGATGGTCTCTGTTTTTGTGTCTTCCAGGAAATCGCAGCGATTCTTATCAGCTTTGATAAGCACGGCGAGTGGCAGTCCAAGGAGGTTCGAACCAGGTGAGTCATAAAGCCTGGGACTTCATCTAATGCGAAGTAAAGTTCGATAATATTTGAGGAATGTGTAATGCAAATCCGATCTTCAGGGGGGAAGTACTTAAAGATAGTTTCTGCATACTTTCTGCTATTTCATTGATAATTAATTCAAATGCTTTCCCTTTTAGACCCAAGAGCGGATCCCTGTTGCTGTACTCGAGGAAGAAGGTCCGCTACCGACGCGATGGCTACTGCTGGAAGAAGCGCAAGGATGGCAAGACGACGCGCGAGGATCACATGAAACTAAAAGTACAAGGCACGGAGGTGAGTCCGAATTGTTTTCATATCCTGGACAAGAGCTGTTGTTAGCTGCACAATTAGGCAATTAGCCCGAAGAAACCGTCCTCAAGCCGGACAGGGGGGTCATTTGTCAGAGGACTAAAAAAATGGCTTAAATTCCAGCGATTCCCTTGGGGTTCCCAGTTCGGTTCTCCCATTGACCGGACGGGGGTTCCTTTGGGTGAGTTATGATTTCCCGCCGGAAGTAGACAGAAACTTACGGTGTCCTGGCCGGGGATTCCTTCATCCGTTCCATCCAAGTGGCCAGTGTTTGCTCAAGGATGTGTGCAGCGACGCCGTTGCCTGCTAATGAAATAAGCCTTGCCAAGGGTTAAGCTTATTTATAATGTCTGTCTGTGTTGCCGGCGGAATATCCCCCGACCAGCCAGTAGTCCATTACAGAAACATAAAAACATTTGGCAATTTCACGCCAATTTTTTTGCTTGCTCCGTTTGTTTTTATTTTAATTTTTATTTTAATACGTGGACGGCGGAGAGATTTATGCAGTTGGCCGTGCCGGCGGGGTGCCGTTTTCTTACATGATAACTGGGCCCAAACAGGCAAGTGCCAAGGGAAAAGCTGAAGAAGTCAGCGGCATATCGCGGCCAACGAGAGCCAACAAATTTATCAGCGGGCACAAGAAGTTCCCCCCCAACAAAGGCTGCAAAAAATCACAACCAAGACGGAAAAAAGTGTAGAAAAAGTCTGGAGAACAAGAAAAATGCGCAGCGAAATGTTTTATAAGTCAGGGAAACCCTTTTCCGTAGCTCTTCCGTTTCAGTTCGCCGGGCTTCGGCTCGGCTCGAGTTTGGGTTTGTGCTGGAGCTCTGATTTTTGGCACTTACCCGGACCAAGGACCAAGACCAAGTGGCGCCCCAAAGCGTGGGCGGTTGGTAATTTAATTTGTGCCTCTCGTTTTTATGTTTTCCAATTAAATGGATTTGCTCTCCGCGGGGCGCGAGCTGCGTGTGTGGATCCCGAGCCGAAGTCCCGATTTCCTATTTTATGCTCTTGTTTGTGCTCTGCCGGATTGATAAATTGAATTTCCCTCGACTTACTCCACAGTGCATCTATGGTTGTTATGTACACTCGGCCATATTGCCCACATTTCATCGCAGATGTTACTGGCTGTTGCAGGTAAGTGTGGACGGAGGCCTCTAGCCTCTCTAGCCTCCTCTAATCTTCCATACGGGAAATCACTCTCCACAGAATCCCGACATTGTCTTGGTGCACTATCTGAATGTGCCGTATCCGGATGATAATAAAATGGCCGTCATAGCGCCCAGCATCACTCTCTGGGGCGACAAGAAGGAGTGGACCAAGGAGGAGCTGGTCAGCCAGTTGAAGCCCATGCGTAAGTTTAATAATAAACTAATTACTTCTGAAATCATTTTTAATCAGATTTTATATAGAAATTCTATATTTATTTGTGGGTAAAAGCAATCTCGAGCTCTAGTCGGTTGGGTTTAATATTTAAATGCCAGAATAATAATTATTAATAATAAATATAATATATATATTAATATATATATTTATAAAATAAAATAATCTAATATATTAATAATAATAATATAATATATAATAATAAATTATTATACTAATAACACATCCAATAAGAAAGCTATAGGGGAGAATGCTCTACTATTAGATACCCGGTACCCAAAGCTTTACACTTTAAATTAAATGACAGACAAATGTTGCTAGAAAACATGTTGAGCAACACCTTGAAGCTACATCCTTGCCTTGCTATACGGCTGCTCTTTATACGGCACTTCGCTATAGCGGACCTGAGAGGATTAGGGTACGTTTTTAATTTATGGCCTAAAATGTTTACTTTTAACGGCGAAATAAACTCTTTTTCGATGAAGGCGATACACGGCTTTCGCATTCCGGCCAAGTTTCGAAGAGCATATCTAGGCCGTAAAGCGAGGTATAGGTGTACTTTATTATAATTTTATAACCTATGAGAACATTAAATCTTGTAAGATCTATACCGATTACAAAAGAGTCTGGTTACCAAATTGTTAAGAAAAGAAGCTTACAATTTGTAGTTTCTAATTAAATAATTATAAAATAATAATAGTTCAACCCAATGATAAACGCTTTTGTTTGTTAGTCTCCACAGTTAATTCAGACGATGACTCAGACTCTGGCAACGATATAGAAATTTCGGTGAGTAAAAGGCTTCCTCTCTACTCCCACTTCCTAATTGGTTGAATTTTTCCCTGAAGACGGCGGAGACAGTGGAGTCCATAGTTTGCCAGCTGATGGAGAAGCAGAGATTGTCCCGCCAGGCAGCGCTGGTCAAGCAGCTGGACTGCGGTTGCGGGGATGCAGGATGTGCGGACGGAAAGACCTGCACGCATCCCGTGATGCGGCGGTCCGGCGCCATCCTCAAGTCCTCGGTCCAGGAGAAGCGGCTGGGCGAGGCCTTCAACGGCAACACGCCCAATGTGGTGGTGGCCAGCAAGCTCTACTCCCGCTGGGCGGAGCGACCAAGGCAGCACCTGGACAGCCACGGGCAGTTCCACAATGCCACGCAGCAGTTGCCGCAGGAGTCGGCCATCAAGTTCCAGATCATTCCGCCGCAGCAGCAGCAACAACAACAGCAACAGCAGCAGGCGGGGCATGGAGATGGAAGCTACCAGCAGTATCGAGGCGCCAGTCAGATGCTGGCCGCAAGAAGCAATCTGGTGATGCAGCAGCAGCAGCAACAGCAGCAGCAGCAGCAACACCAACAGCAGCAGCAGCAATACCATCAGCAGCAGCAACAGCAACAGCAGCAGCAACTGAGCCTGCAGAGATTCGTGGCCAGTCAAAGCCAGAACTCGGTGCATCTTAATCAGCAGCACAGGCTGCAAATTGCCAATACCACAATCACGGCCACTGGCAGGGATCCTGCGACGACTGGAGCAGCTGCAGCAGCAGCAGCGGCAGCTGTAGTCGCCTCAAATGTTATGGACACCGAACTAATTGAAACACAAAGCCACATGACCGCAAACAAAATCACAAACTCCGGCAGCAATAACAGCAGCAGCAGCAATGCCAGCAAGCAATTAGCAGGCCAAACAAACAACGAATTAAATGTCGTAAATAATAACGACACCGGCAACAATAATAACTTCATGTACAATCATCAGCAGCAACTCAATGCTTCCAGCAACAGCAACAACAGCGCCCAGCAGCAGCAGCAACAGCAGCAACAGCAACAACATTATTATAAATTGCAACAGACAACAGCAACCCCAAGCAGTGGCCAACCCCCGCCCATGGCGCAAGTGCAGCCTCAGCCCCCCGTGGAGGCCATGTGCATGTCACCGGAGCACCGCAGCAGCAGCAGCATCAGCAGTAGCAGCAGCCAGCCCCCAGCTGCCACGTCTTCCGCTGGCAACCCCGCCACATCCACACCCACACCCACATCGGGCAGCTCGTCCACTTCGAGTTCCTTACAATCGATTATCGATGGCAATCAGCAGCAACAAATTACAACGACGTCGACGGCGGTAGCAACTTGTGATAATTTAATGAGCGCCAATGCGCTCTCTGAGGTGAGTAGAAACCGCAGAATCACAGCGTATGTTTATGTTGATTAAATTCAAACTTATTCGACAGCAGGACGTGGGCAGCAGCAGCAGCAGCGGCCATAACCACAGCAACGGGAACAGCAACATTAACAATCAGGCCACAGAAGGCCTCAACAGGAGTCAGTCGCAGACTCAACCCCTGAACCCCAATGGTTGTGCAACTTTCAGAGCTTCCAGTGATAACAGCAGCCAATTAAGCGCCAGCGAGAACAGCAGCAGCAGCAACAGCAGCAGCAGCGAGGAGGAGCCCCAGGCCGAGACGCTGAGCTTCTTCAACGAGACGTTGGATCTGTCCCACGAGGACATTCAGCGCACCTTGATAGCCAACATGCCGTTCAACGTTCCGGCACAGGCACCGACCGCAGCTGGACCGCCCTCAGCAACAACGACATCAACAACATGCAACAGCAAAGCAAAGAACAATCAGCAGGAGCCGGAGAAGAAACCCTCAGCGGGAACTGAGGCTGAAACGGAGCCAGAGGAGGATGAGACGGACGATGTGTTTGCCAACCTGGACGCCTTCGATATGCTCGTGGAGTTTCCCGAGCTGGATCTGGACGATAAGCAGGCCCTGAACAACACGGCCCTGGAACAGGGATCGTACTTGGGAGACCCAACGCCACAGCCGCAGCCCCGCAAGGTGCTGAACATATGCGACTTTAGTCCCGAATGGTCGTACACTGAGGGAGGCGTCAAGGTTCTGGTGGCAGGTCCCTGGACGAGTAGCAATAGTGGCGCCTACACGGTGCTTTTCGACGCTCAACCCGTGCCCACGCAGCTGGTGCAAGAGGGCGTCCTTCGTTGCTATTGTCCGGCCCACGAGGCGGGATTCGTGACGCTGCAGGTGGCCTGTGGCGGATTCCTCGTCTCCAACTCGGTGATGTTCGAGTACAAGCTGTCCCTGCTGGCGGACGCTCCCTTCGATGCCAGTAGCTCCAACGACTGCCTGTACAAGTTCACGCTGCTCAATCGCCTGTCCACCATCGACGAGAAGCTGCAGGTGAAGACCGAGCAGGATCTGACCGACCACACCGCTCTCTTTCTGGAGCCCAACTTTGAGGAGAAGCTGGTGGCCTATTGCCACAAGTTGATCAAGCACGCTTGGAGCATGCCCAGCACCGTAGCTTCCTGGACGGTTGGATTGCGTGGCATGACGCTTCTCCATCTGGCCGCCGCTTTAGGCTACGCCAAGCTGGTGGGCGCCATGCTCAACTGGCGGGCAGAGAATCCACATATCATACTTGAAACGGAGCTGGACGCTCTCAGCCAGGACGTCTACGGGTTCACCCCGCTGGCCTGGGCCTGTGTACGCGGCCATGTGGAGTGCTCGCTGCTGCTCTACAAGTGGAATCACAATGCGCTCAAGATCAAGACGCAGGCGCAGCAGACGCCTCTGGACTTGGCCAGCATGCGGGGTCACAAGCACCTGCTGGCGCAAATGTTTCGGCTCGAGAAGGAGCGGTGCCGGAAGCCACAATTGCGCGGCGGCCTGGCCAATCTCTCGATGAACATGGGCGTGGAAGCGGATGCAGAGGAGCAGCAGCAGCAACAGCAGGGCTTTAGCGGATTTGATTTGGAGCTTCACCGCAAGCATGATGGGGTTTTCCTGAGGCCAGTAGCGGTGCACAGGTAAGGACTCTCACAGGTAGAGTTTTGTTCAGTTTATTTATTGAATCTTTTCGTCTTAACCCACAGCAATCAAAGTCCACCCAATAGCAGCAGCCGTTACTCCAAGCGCTCTTCCATCGACAGTGGCATTAACATGGATATACGCAGCAAGTCAGGCAAACCATTGGCCAGGCTGCACAGGTAAGGATCCACTATGCAGGCTGTGTGTATTTCTATTAGTAATAAATGATATATTTATCCAGCAACTATGAGAGCCATGACAATTATGCCTTGGGCGTGGACTCACCGCTGGACTCCTTGACTGGAACCAACTGTCTGCTGTCGCCGCTGCGCAAGATGGACTTTGCTTTGTGTAAGTTTGGGGATCACCGCGTGCATGAACCCTTGCATTTAGATGTATATAGATAATGGAATCAACAATCAAATGCTCAAAATTTTCTCGGTAAATTCACAAATAGGCGAGGTGGTATCCACGGGCGAATCGAGCCCCGTGAACGACAAAGACATCGATGACAACTCGACGAGCGCGACCGATGTGACCATTGGCAATGACTTGGCCCTGCCCGATGCCGTTGTAGGTCAGTGATGATGGTCAGAGCCGGACCCAGCTCCGCTCTCTCTCAGTCCACTCTCAAACCTCAAACCTCACCCGTAATCTGTACACTGTAGCTAAAAACATACTAATATGTATTTGTATATGGGGCTCTGGCTATCGATGTTGTTGATGTTGTTGTTGTTGCTATTGCTGTTTGTTGTTATATGTAATCATGTGTGTGTGCGTGTGTGTTGTTTTGGGGCGGGAGCTCGTTTAATCGAATGTAAATGTTCGTTATTAATAATATTGGTTGCTGGTTGGTTATTTGCACACGACCACGGGGCGGCGCCCGAAATGTGCGCTTTTATCGATGTCTACATTTAACCAAATTACTCGTACTAATTTTAAACTAACTAACAAAACACTCGCCGCATAAATTAGCCACGAATTGATCGTTGTAAATATAAATCGAGCTGTATGTAAATAGCTAGCGAAACACTATAACCAATGCTTGTCGGTGTGTGTATAATACAAATAATAATTATCAACGACTTTGTTTATCGTGATCAATTTGGGGAGTCATTGTTATCATTCTCGATTTAGGTTCAAATCGAACTTAATCTAAGAAACTGTAAAAAGTGCCCAACTCAGTTATGTAGACTCGTTTGTCATGTATACGTATTGTTATTTGAGTTTTGGAACAGCTTTGTAAACCATCTTTTGGCATTTTTCAGGGGATTCGGATGCAAAAGTGCTGACCTTGGCCGAGCACATAATCGCTGCCATGCCAGAACGCATTAAGGTGAGCTATTCTCATCTACAATTATAATAAAAAACTAATAATATTAATATTTATATTTTAAAATCCTTAGAACGAAGCTGACGAAATGATGGTGCTGGGCAGCCCCCTGACAGAACCCCTCACTTCCGAGTCGTCGGCGTTGACAGATAGCTTTATGGACCCACTGCTCGACTCGCTGCCCAATACGCACTTCGACAGTGACTTCAGCTTTGATTTCCATGACCATGGCTATCGCTATCACGATGTCAGCACGCCCTGCTCCAGTCTCAGTCCTGCCAGTTCGGGACCCCTGCAGTCGCCTGCCAGCTACTCCATACTGGGCACAGATCCGTCGGTCAGCTCACCGAGTCCTCCGCCGTCGACGAAGCAACTTACGGAATTCCTGCACGCCTCCAGCATCTCACAATATCCGTTCGAGGCAGACTTCTCGAAGCTAACCCTGACGGATACGGAGCAGCGGGAGCTGTACGAGGCGGCCAAGTGCATACAGAAGGCCTATCGCTCGTACAAGGGCCGGCAGAAGATGGAGGAGCAGAATAAGGAGCGCAGCGCCGCCACCGTAATCCAGAACTATTATAGGCGGTACAAGCAGTACGCCTACTACAGACAGATGACGAACGCCGCCCTGGTTATCCAGCACGGCTATCGCTCCTATCGGCGCAACAAGCGCTTCAAGAAGAGCGGACTGTGCGGCCTGGGCAGTGGCAGTGATCACGGCAGCGTTAGCAGCAACTCGCAGTGTCTGTCCAGTTTCTACGACCATTACAAGCAGGATCAGCAGCAGCAGCACGAGATGGGCTCGCAGCCCAGCACGCCCAAGGAAACGAGTCCATCGGGACCCTTGAAGTGAGTAAACGATATCAAATACCGCTTAAGCTCTCTGATTTCTATATTCGTTCCTTGAAAATAATTTTCTTTCCTGGAGCTATATATATTCTTAAGTATTTTTGATATAAGAGTAAGAACTTGGACTAAGCTTCCATTATTATTTTTAATTATGTTATTGGTTTTAATATCACCTCGTTTATTGGAGATACATTGCGTATTTTTAAGGATATAAAGATCAAATTGGTATTAATTAAATCTAAAATTGGAGGATTGATATAGGAGAGAATTGTGGTTTCGCTATTGGTCTATTGGAGAGTACTGAGGTATTGGTTTTGGAGTACAAAAAACAGCTCTTTCCCTTTGAGAGCATTTCCTTTTAACCTCCTCTAATAGAGTGTTGGAGTATTGTATTTGATGTCTTCTGAAGAGCATAATTTAGCCAAAAATGTAATGACAGCCAAATGCCGTTTATATTCGGAATCGCCGCTAAAATCTTAATTATTTAATAATAAAATATTGAAATATTAGAATAAAAAATTTTTGGTCGATTTTTCAAAAAATGTAAGGGGTTACATCATTAAAATTTTCAAAAATTGAATAAAATTTTATTTCTGTTTATTCTTAAAGTCGGTATGCAGATTAATTAACCAAATAAAATCTAACAAAGAAAAGCTTTCCGATTTGAAATTAAGGCTGTTTTGGCCAAGTTATGGTTATTTTTATTTTTTTATGACCCAAAAATCCGCATTTGATGTCTTCTGAATAGCATAATTTGGCCA
>VNKC01004069.1:0-15436 GCA_008042775.1 Drosophila pectinifera | reverse complement strand
AATATCATCATCATCATACTACATTAATTATATTTAAATAGTATGTTCTACCTACCATAATTTGTAAATCTTAAGCGATTTGTGTAACGATTTTTAGCTTTCATTATTTATATTCCTCTTTCATTATTCAGAAATCTTTAACTTATCTGTATACATAGCAAGATATGTAGCTATCATGATTTAAAATTGATAAAATTCAGACGATGCCATATTTCATCTGTCAATTTTTATGAATGGTCAAAACTTCTAGTGTTTTAGCCAAACTAGTCCCTCTGTTTTAGAGCAATCTGAAGGAAACTTTGCAGATATTTTTCTTTCTATTGCAGATGTATATAACTTGGAAACCTTGTCTTTTTACAGATTTCCATTTATTTTGAGATATGGCGTTTGTTTGAGTAAGGGCTTTAATTTAATAAATATTTAAGAAAAAAATAATTGGAACATCAGAAAACACAAATTAATTATATTTACAAGTACTCATTGTAATAGTATAAAAAAAAGAACAATACAAAATGAACACTCCAAAATTGGGTTCAACGAAGCCTAACGATAAATTGGATACATTTATTTAAATGCTGTAATAATATCTAGTTGCAGATCAAGCAAAAATAAGGACAATAAAAATAAACAAATTGGGTTCAGTATGACGACAGAGCACTTTGGTTTAATTTTGAATGTGTTGGAGATAATAAAAGTGTGTCATTTCTGACCTGGAGCTGTAACAATTGCTATCAAAAAGACACATCTAAATATTTATTCATCACAATGATGCGCTCATCGCCAAAAAGAGCTCAGCTTAAGATGAAGGACGACAGATACAAATCCTCGGCCCACCAGCAGAAGAAAATGCAGCTGACGAAATCTAACAGTCCTTAGTTCTTCGAAATGGAAAAGATTTACAGAAAAACGCGATTAAGATGTCCTATGAACAAATGCAACTCTTGCGGTTCAACAGAACAACCCGCATAGCAAAGTTCTTATATTCAAAAATTGTCGGTCAAAGATAAAAGCGTTTATTCAAAAATCACCGAAAGAACTGCGTTATAAAAATGCCATGTGAAGTAAATGGTTTCACACAAAGACATCCTCCTCTGTATCAGCAAAAATAACGGTTTTCGTATTGTTTCTGTTAATATATACGCTGCTGAAAAAGTTTGTGGACGATGGATCCTCCGTGACTTTAATAGATGATAACATTTAATAGCATAGGCATAAATGGAGTTCCAGATTATATTAGCTTACAGTGGATAAGAAAGGCAAATCGCAACGTGAACTCGTCACTTCGGACATCAATACAAATCTCATGATTAAATGGTCACAAACGCTATTGGATAAATAATGTACGAAGGAGGCCAATTATTTGGAGGAAATAATTAGAAAAAGCAGTAGGATCAAAAAATTGCTTCGAAGTGCTGGTTGGGCTGGAGATTCAAATTTATATGAGAAGGTCGATCAAAAAGTTAGAAATTTACTTCAAAAATGTTGTTTTTAAAGGGTATCTAGCCAATTTTTATTGCCAATCAAAATAAGACTTGTTTGGACTTTGTCGCTAAATCAAATAATAATATCGAAGTATCGAATGTATATATATACATATATATACATATATTTACATACATATATCGGATTGAAGGATTTCTAACTAATTTCTTCATATAATTAATTTAGTTAAGAATAAGAATTTAAAGAACTGATATAAACAGCGATTTTGCTGTCCCTTTTCAGCAATGGGGCACATATCCTGTTTGTTGGTAGGAATTTGACAAAGTCAACCAAGTTTTTCTATAAAAAATCGCGAATCTCATTGCATTTTAGATCATCAGTCTTTTGACTGAATTGCATATCGTCCACGTTTTCCTATTCAAAGACCAAGCCCTGTTGCACTTTAAAAGTTTTTAGAAGTTAAGAGCATTCTGACACTTATAAATTATCGGTGGCGTGTCATAATTTTGCTACTTTTAATGTTTGATAGCGCCGTCTGGCGCAATAGTAGACTACATCCTATAGATAAAGTAGGACCTATCTTAACAAATTTGAAAACTTCACTGTTAATGCAATATATTAGTTAAATTTCAAAAGCTATATCAGAGGTCAATTAAATAACATCCGTATGTGTAAAACTTTTTATTCTAATTATATTTATTGTAATAGTAGCATTGTAAATAACCAATTTTAAAAATGTTTAACAAAGTTATATTTATTAAACTAATTAAAAAAATTCAAATATATAATTTTCTATTTGTATTGTCTTTTTGTATTCCATTGTTTAATAAAGACAGCTTTTCTTTTGTTGTCGTATACAATAGACCATGTGGTTGGACTTTGGAAGGAAGTATTGATCAAAAGTAGTCGTATAAGTCTGTAAAATAAATAATATCATCATCATCATACTACATTAATTATATTTAAATAGTATGTTCTACCTACCATAATTTGTAAATCTTAAGCGATTTGTGTAACGATTTTTAGCTTTCATTATTTATATTCCTCTTTCATTATTCAGAAATCTTTAACTTATCTGTATACATAGCAAGATATGTAGCTATCATGATTTAAAATTGATAAAATTCAGACGATGCCATATTTCATCTGTCAATTTTTATGAATGGTCAAAACTTCTAGTGTTTTAGCCAAACTAGTCCCTCTGTTTTAGAGCAATCTGAAGGAAACTTTGCAGATATTTTTCTTTCTATTGCAGATGTATATAACTTGGAAACCTTGTCTTTTTACAGATTTCCATTTATTTTGAGATATGGCGTTTGTTTGAGTAAGGGCTTTAATTTAATAAATATTTAAGAAAAAAATAATTGGAACATCAGAAAACACAAATTAATTATATTTACAAGTACTCATTGTAATAGTATAAAAAAAAGAACAATACAAAATGAACACTCCAAAATTGGGTTCAACGAAGCCTAACGATAAATTGGATACATTTATTTAAATGCTGTAATAATATCTAGTTGCAGATCAAGCAAAAATAAGGACAATAAAAATAAACAAATTGGGTTCAGTATGACGACAGAGCACTTTGGTTTAATTTTGAATGTGTTGGAGATAATAAAAGTGTGTCATTTCTGACCTGGAGCTGTAACAATTGCTATCAAAAAGACACATCTAAATATTTATTCATCACAATGATGCGCTCATCGCCAAAAAGAGCTCAGCTTAAGATGAAGGACGACAGATACAAATCCTCGGCCCACCAGCAGAAGAAAATGCAGCTGACGAAATCTAACAGTCCTTAGTTCTTCGAAATGGAAAAGATTTACAGAAAAACGCGATTAAGATGTCCTATGAACAAATGCAACTCTTGCGGTTCAACAGAACAACCCGCATAGCAAAGTTCTTATATTCAAAAATTGTCGGTCAAAGATAAAAGCGTTTATTCAAAAATCACCGAAAGAACTGCGTTATAAAAATGCCATGTGAAGTAAATGGTTTCACACAAAGACATCCTCCTCTGTATCAGCAAAAATAACGGTTTTCGTATTGTTTCTGTTAATATATACGCTGCTGAAAAAGTTTGTGGACGATGGATCCTCCGTGACTTTAATAGATGATAACATTTAATAGCATAGGCATAAATGGAGTTCCAGATTATATTAGCTTACAGTGGATAAGAAAGGCAAATCGCAACGTGAACTCGTCACTTCGGACATCAATACAAATCTCATGATTAAATGGTCACAAACGCTATTGGATAAATAATGTACGAAGGAGGCCAATTATTTGGAGGAAATAATTAGAAAAAGCAGTAGGATCAAAAAATTGCTTCGAAGTGCTGGTTGGGCTGGAGATTCAAATTTATATGAGAAGGTCGATCAAAAAGTTAGAAATTTACTTCAAAAATGTTGTTTTTAAAGGGTATCTAGCCAATTTTTATTGCCAATCAAAATAAGACTTGTTTGGACTTTGTCGCTAAATCAAATAATAATATCGAAGTATCGAATGTGATGCGCGAAGTTTATCAGGGGGAGACTTTGAACTACGAAATTGAGTATCCTTGGGTTAAGTGCTTCGCCAACATGCTGATGGGCGTTCAGCGGTACCGTTACCAGTACAATTTGGGAGTCCAGAAAAAATATTGGATATGATACTAATAACTTTAGATATATTCTCAGGTTCACACACCTAAAGCGATATGTATTAGCTGAACATTGTTGCCCTACCATAAGAGAGCTGCTTCAGTTACTGATATTAAATTTCGACCCCCTTGGCCCAATATCCTGCTACAATATTAAAAATAGTGCTGCAATGCGTGTGGCGACCAATATGGGCTGGGATGAGGAACTTCCACAAGCTCTCCTCGATAATTGGAAAAACTGGAAATCCTTGTTGCCACATATCTAGACCCTAGAAGTTTCCAATTGTTATTCATGTATATATCCAACAGACACTCCAATAACTCTTCAAATATATGTCGACGCAAGCTAATACGAGTATGCGGCCGTGGGCTTCATCCGCAAGTAGATGGGTGAGACAGAACACGTGACTATAGTGGCCTCGAAAAGCCAACTGGACCCACTTAATCCGCTCTCTATTCCTCGAATAGAGCTGCGGGCCGCCAGATTATGCCTGTTCGTGACCTAAAAATTGACGAAGTTACTTATTGGTCGAATTTGGAAACAGTTTTACACTGGCTAGAAATGAATTCGAGAAACTTCGAACAGTTCAATGTTGCAGACAAAGCTACAAAAAGTACCAGCCCCATCAGTATAGAAACAGAGTTTTTGCTGAAACCGGAGCATTAATAGCAAAAAGCTGATTGCATTTTTTTTCGATTTCGACAAATATGAGCAATGAAAACGAATACGAGGTTAATAACCTGAATAGAATGTAAATTCCGAGTACTTTTCAAAGTGGCTAAAGCTGTATAGAGCCATTTATATAATATACCGACAAACTAAAAGCAAATGTTTTAAATCAAAATAAGCCAACAAAAGTCTACTCAGAAATCATAAACAGAAAAATTTAAAGCAAGCACAGGCCGCATAATATTTAAATTTTAAAAGGAATTTTGCGAAGTGAAGGCCGATCGATGATAATGGAATGGTCAAAAACCGATTAGACAAATATTAAGGAGTTCGAATCGTAACTTTAAGGGAAATACATAATTGGCGATGATTATGGACAATATATAATCAAGTACCAATGTCTCCCAATATGGGAATTTTCGTAAGAGTCCAAGAATTAAACAAAACGAAGATCTGTTTTGCATGTTGCTAATTCCTCGAATCGTAAAAGTACTACATTAAGACATGTGAAGGTCTATACCGAATTTAAAATTATGGAATTCGCTTATAATGGTCGCTTTACTTGACAATATTGGAAATTGTTTTGTTAAATATTAAAATATTTTTGTGTATTAATTAATTTTAAGCAAATAAGCTAAAAAAATATATCTATGTCTTTATAGATATTTGTTAACAGTTTGCTAGCTAGAATTCAAAGTGTAAAAGTTAGTAAGCAACATCCTTACAGATCGGGTCTATTAGTAAGCATGGGTAAATTGGTAAAAATCTCAACCTGTCTAATTCTCGGCGAAATACGCTATGGATTGCATGGCAGCTAATTCATGGCGTAATTCTGTTTCGATTCAAGGACCAGTTTTCTGAACAAATCTCATGTCCATCTATTCTGTCAGTAGCCGCTCGCTTATATCGCTAGGTATCATTAGCCCAGTTACTATACGCTGCCAATTCTATTACAGGAACTCGGACTAGAAGGACTTGAATGGGATACAAAAATTGGCGGGGAACTGAATGCACACTGTAAGGAGTTACTTTGCGATCTGAGTTGCCTTGCTCTATTAAAAATTTCGCGCTATGTTTACATCACACACGCTTAAAATATTTCGAGTAGCATAGAGTCGCGGTCACATACAAAGAAGCTTGGGTGTTGCATCTGCTTGCGCACATAGACCCAGGATGGAGTTAAGGCCAATTTGCTCATGAACAAGTCCAAAATATCGCGTACAAAGGGCTACATCAATACCCCAGATCAATCAAAAGTGAAAAAAGGGACCGTACTTCAGTGAAAAAAAATCATGCATCAAAACTAGAAAGTTTTGTCAGTAACAAAGTCTCTGAATCTGAAGAAAACCCAGGCAACCGTAACTTGACAATATATTTCATTAGCAAAAAAGCAGCCAATATTGTTTCATGCTGATCAGCAGCAAAGCTCCGTACAAAACAAATTGTGCCTTATTTGTCTACTACTCATAAAAGTCAGTTCACATCGAAATAATTTTTTAATATTATTTGTTCAAGAAACGCGTTTTTCTTTTCATCAGAAGATTCGTTGCTCGCCGTGACATCCAGATTCGATTGTTTTGTGATAATGCAAGCAACCATTGTAACGCAGCCACACAACTAGCTGAATTTTAAAGGCGTTATCTTAGAGAAGCTGACAAAAAGGTAGTCGAGTTTGCATTTCTGGCATCACTAAGCTCAAGGGAACGTATCGTCGCCTAATACATTAATTAGACCGCTTCCCATTTCTTAAAATCTTTCAACCCATGGAGTATGTTATTTAAGTTTATGAATTCTTTGACGTATTGTAAGGAAGTCTGGCAGTCTCCATGTTTACTTAAGTTTTTGCACATTAAATTAAACGTTGCATGTAGAAAGACACGGAATTTGAAATTTGTAACCTTAGACGAATTGGGAATTTTTATTTTCGTCTAAAATTCTCCCTAGGCGAAACATTGTGTCAACCATTCAAATTATGTATTACAGAAACTTAACTTGGGGACCTTTAAAAGTAATGTAATAATAAACTTCAGTGCTAAGAAAGATATCCGAATGTGTCGGAAGGAAGCCAGTGCCCCCAAAGTTGTCCGTTGAGTCTGCTGTGGGGCAGTCGGCCAAGTTTTATCAGCTATGTAACAACCCACAGGTTTGGTCGGCCTTCCAGGCACATGGGTGTCCGTTTAGTGGAGAACATAGGAATTATAAGTCCGGCATGAGTCAGTTTGGTCAGGGTGGTACCACTGACGCAACCCAAGGATTCACATTATCCTTCTATCGATGTGACTGTCGATATTGGCATTGCTATGGAGAATAAGTCTGATCGGCCAGTTAAAAAGATCCACAGCTTTCGCAGAGCGGACTTTGGACGACTGAACAACTTTATATCTGAATTTATTTGGTGCGATCTATATATTTTACACTGACATGGTTGATGCCCTGGATACTTCTTCCCATGCCTTGTATTCCTTTTTTACCCGAAGTGTTTCGTTATAATATTTGCCTCCCCTCCCTTTCTCTTCATACGGGATCTCATGCTGTCTTTTTTCGCTCTTTAGCGATTTAAGTTCACAGGGATTAACGCGCAGTTCAAAAAAATCCTTATCTTCAGTCCTAGTATAAACGTTAGCTCGCTTTTTTTGAATCTTCAACGTGTCAAGCTGATTTAAGCGCCAGGTCCCTGTGAAATACCAGGTTGTGTGCTTAAGTAGGACGAGGCCCGGTGCAATCCCAATTCTAAAATTGTTTACCTTATCCTTAGAAACTTCCCAATTTCACCTTATATGAAAATAATCATTCGTTAATCCTTCTCTACGAAAAAGCAAATCAGTAAATCAAATGCTATCAACTATATAGAAATCTCTAAGTTGTGAGCTATCTCAGACCTTTTTGAAAACGTAATTATTCCTCATTTGCAGCACCTTTGTAGATCAGTATTGTCTCCATGCCAACATGGGTTTATTAGACGAAGATCAACTACATCTTACCTTTTGCAGCTCACTTATTTTACTGTAAGGGGGCTTCCCAAACAATTAGAAGAAAGATGTAATTTATATTGATTTCATCTAAGCATTTCCATTCCCTTCTTGCTAGAAAGCTCGACTTAAAAGGATTTCCGGCCGATCTATTTAGGTGAGTCTAAAGTTATCTTAATGGGAGGATGCGAAAGACTGCAAGTTACCTCCGGAGTTCGCCAAGGGAGCCATCGGGTCCCTTATTAGTTGCATTGCCTTCCCTAAGTTATTACTAACTCTAAGATACTCAAGTAAGCTGACAATATAAGGATAGCTCTCGCCAGTCGGATTTAGAAACAGACCTTAATAATTTTCAAATGTTGTGTAGCGCAAAAATATTAAACCTAAATGGCTCTAAGTACAAGCTGATGACATTCATCGTGCCACTTTCAAGTATCCGACTTATACTCTGAACTGCTGCTTTATTAAAAAAAAATCACTTTAGTTGACGATTTACGTGTCCGCCTAGATATTAAACTTGAGTGCTTGGATTTATTAAAAAGTGATCAAAAGAATTCGATGACCTTTACGTTACAAAGAATTTAAAAATTTCGTTAGTTCGTCCTATCTTAGAGTACGGATCCAGCCTTAGGAGTCCCCAGTGTTAAAAAAACTGCACTTTTCGCTCTACGCGGATGTAAACCTAAGGTTACCCTCTTATTCCTGTAGATTTCTCCTAATTAACCTACCATCCTTAGCCAACCGTAGATTTCTAGTATCGTATCCCAAGCAACGCTCACGGTGTCACACTTAACACAGTTTTACGAACTGGATTTCATTTTACCAGGACTGACAATTTGGCTACTCCGTTCGACACAGTTTTTATATTTATTATCCTCGAATTTGTTATAAGCCTTTGTGTAAGCCTCTGAAATGCAATCCGCTTTTTATACCTGTTTCCCGTTGTGTAAAAGGGCATTTTATCTTAGTGTCAAGTGAGAATATATGTTACATAGATAGAAGGCGAAATCACCGACGCCATAAAGTAGCCCTGCTCTATAAAATTAAGTAAAATCGTATGATAATCATTCAGACTCGCCACAGATCGAGTCCCAAACTTTAAAATCGAAATTATACTATTGAAGCTTTAATAAATTGTTGCCTTAAGAGTCAGATAGTTCTTATCTCACGAATTTCGATTATTCGAACTGATCTTTCACTCCAGATGAAGTGGATTCCCCATTCGGTTTTCTTTAGCAATTACAATAACTAAATCGGAAGGACAATCCTTAAAGTCTGTAATATAAATCTTGAATTGCCCTGTGTCTCGCACGGTCAGCCTGTTCGCGTATTGAAAACCCGGCCTCACTGTATATGTATATTATTAAATATTAAAGTCCGACGGAGCTATTCTCGGCTCAGAAAACAACTGTATTAACGAAATATGGACTGCAAGAATTTATATTGTGATCTTCAAAAATAATGAAACAATAAATTACAAAACCTTCACCAACCAATATGAAAAAACACTTTCATATATCAGGGGCCATAACATATCTTATTATTTTATCACGAAATTTAGAAGCGCTGATATGACCTATCTTCAACTGCATATACAAATTAATTTAGAAGAGAATCATGATAATGGAGATAAGATGTATTTTAATAGGTATTATCCTTAAGCAACTGAAACTCGCTTTTAATTTTAATACTATCCTCAAATTTACTCTGATTCCAGGATTTAAGACCCTTCCCTTTAGAAATCTAAATAAAAAATACAATTTTAAAATCGAAACATGAAATTTCCAAAAACTTAAATAGTTGCATTCAGACTCTGACAACATCTCATATAGATTAGTGTGATTCTATCTATGATTTCCTATAATCTATAGGAGTTTAACAATTTTTCCTGCTCTGTCCAAAAAAAGGTAGAAAAGGCAAAACCTATATCTCTATATAGTTTAATATTAACTATAAAAAACATTTCCAACTAGACTCATACCACATTTCAAAGCCCTTACTTCAATTAAGTTATTTGTCTATCTTAAACTAAAGGGTGAAAGCTTCTTGTCTCGAGCCATAACCAAGTGACCCCAGGCAGCCAAGCCACTAAAACAAAACGCCCCTACTTCAGCGGACCCTGCTAGAACTGCTATCCGTGAAGTCCATGTACCATGCTTGGAACGGGCTGAAGGGCGCTCTTTCAAAGTTCGTTTTCCTATCAGAAGCACATTCGCATAATAATAATATAATTTTCGGCATTAATCCAAGAGGATCCTCTACGACTCCATAGTAATTTTCAGTAAATTTTACTGCCTTGGCTTTATTTAGTTTAATTTGTTTAAATTTCATTAGGCGTTGTAACCTAAATCATAAATCATCGTTGACCGAAATAGTCAATATTCGCGTTAGCGAGTACATCAACTTGTTTAAGATCACACTTAATTTCCGAATTCATAAAATGAATGCTTACTTTCGGTCTTGCATTATTTCTCTAATATTATCCTTACTCATCCCTATCCCTTTCCAATAACGGTCTTTAGCAAATCAATCCAATTGATTTTTTTAACGAATTCCACGCTCTTATATGTATGTATAAATTCCTGAGTTGAATATAACATTAATATCCGGCAGGGGAATAAATGCTATGCTATAAAGTCCTGTTAACCGAATTTCGCAATCGAAAAAGAAGTTTAATTTTTCCGACTCTCTTAAGTATCTTCAAGACCTCTTTTTCATACATATGTATGTAAGTATGTACATACATATGTATACTTACATACAATGTACACATGCATCGGTTATAATTACCAACCATTTAATTCAGATGATTGTCCGGACACCAATATGTCCATTGGTCCGCTTGCTTTGGAAGCACTGTTCTTAAAATGTTCAAGGAAGTGGTCAATTTGTTCATCGATTGGGCGTGACGCTAAGTTTTCCATTTCAAATATGTATTTTGAATTTGATGCTTCAGAAGCAAATCACTACATTTTATATTTCAAAACTACATTTTTCTATTTATAAACATAAAACGGTAACTAGACCACAACAAATTTTTTTATAGTTTTATTACTCAAAGCCGCTTTGAATTAAATACATAAATATGTACATGTAAACACTTCATATGCTGTTTTTGAGATAAATAAAGACGCGAGAAGTCATGTTTTTCTTATCTGCGCATGTTCTTATCCTTCAGTACCATTGTGTCAGCTGACTTTTTTCTTTAGTGAGTTCGGCAGATTCCAAAGTAACTAACTACCAAGTGGGGCTTAAAGAAAGTTGGAGACCGACTATGGTATGTGTGAATCCGTAGATCTGTGGAATAAAGTTATGTACTTAGATCGACAAAAAATGTTTTTAGTAAGAGAGAGTCCCATAATCGAGAGACATATTTCGTCAGCAATTTTTTACAGGGTGAAAAAATAACTTAAAGTTGAACGGCGTTGAAATATGATACGAGAGAATACTTAAAGAATTTTTGAAGCAAGGTGCAACTGCAAAATTCAAAAACAGTTCGTTCTCCACTATTGGTTTCTCACAGTCGGTCATAATGGACTGTAGCTTTTATACTTTTTTTTTTTTTTATCTTTGAAAATCTCAACAAAAACAGGGAAGAAACATTATTAAATAGCATATTTAACAGAACAAATTTAAGCTTTAAAAATATAAAGAGGTTAAGTAGACCTCCATATTGATATAAAATATATATATACCTTATTTTGTTCTTCTTTCTTTTCACTTTTTTTACATGAACTTCACATTTATATAATCAAAAACTTAATATGAAAAATTATTTCGTCGCGTACGTGAAATTTTTCTTTGTTTTCTTTTACTTATTAGTGCGCCACTTTAATCACTGTAATGTGAATAGGATATAATAGCCGATCTTCCATCTTTGAAGCACATTAACAACCCCTTATTGTGTTCTATATTATACGGTTCCGCTTTGACGTTGAGCTCGTCGACGCTACCTTGATATATATATGTTTCTGATGGCAAGACGGTGAGCTCCCTTTCGGTGTAATCTATTGTTTTCGTCGCGGTCACATTGAAACTGATTCTGAAAAAATTGAACATAGGTCTTCCGACAAAACACGGTTAGAGAGTATACCTAACAAAAGAAAATAATTGGCTTATATTATTAAGCAACGTCATGAGCAAAGTCAACTATGCATCGGACAGCGAAAGCGACGAAGATTACTGTATTGATGGTGATAATGTAGCTTTTGGCAGCAGCGATGATACTGACGACAGCGGCAGTGAGGCATCGGCTAATTCGAACAACAAATATTTAAAAAAGCGGTTGGTTAACTCTAAACCAAAAAAGGATCCTATAAAAAATGTCGAGATATCAGCTCCCCGCCAGACACGACAATCTGTAGCCTCTGAAAACAGCCTCAGATCCTCGGAAAAAGAGGAGCTACATTCAGATGAGGAGGCCGATAAAACGCGATCTGACACTCTGTGGGCAGATTTTCTTAGTGATGTTGGTTCAGATAGGTTAATTCATCCAAAAACCAAGTATGAAGAACCGACTGAAAGCACAGCTATTCATGTCAAGTCCGAGGCACTTGAGCTTTCCCATTCATCCCCAAAACAGGCCTCGGACGGTTTAGAAAAGCTGTTGGATGTAAAGAAAAACTACACCGCTGCACAGCAAGGGCGATCATCACCTACTCCAGATGTAAGAGTTTGTGTTCCTAAACGACCGTCTAAGAGCAGCAGTGTCAGCGCAGCCCTAAGTAGATTTAAAAAAAAAAAAAAAATGTCTGTGCTGGAAAAGTCCCAGGTTGATTGGAAAAACTTTAAAACTGACGAAGGTATAGACGAGGAACTTCGTACTCACAATAAGGGAAAATATGGGTAAGATCGATAAAAATTTGCATACATAGAGATAAATATTTATATCTTTGGCAACATTTCAGATATTTAGAGCGTCAAGACTTTTTGCAGAGAACCGATGTGCGACAGTTTGAAATTGAGAAGAATTTGCGACAATCCAGCCGACAAAACTGATGTCAATATGTATTTGCCGTGGCGTTTTAACCGTACTCATTCCTTTTATAGTGTATAATGTAATTACAAATAATATGATGCATTCGATTTACATATATATATATGTATGCATGAACCGAAACTTATTAGATTCAAAAACGGGTGCGATCAGGGTCTCAGGCGGGTCAAAGCACCATTGGATATTATACCCAGACTGTGTTGTATTGTAACCCTATGAATGATTTTTTAAAAGTAATTACTTAATTTCCGATTTAAGTAATAATATTAATCAAACAAAAAACACCTTATAGAGGTAAGATAAAAGTGACGATCGCACATTCAACTAAAAAAATCTCTGATCTCAAAATTTGTGACGATAATAGTTACATTAACATAAAATAATTTTGTAATTATTTAATTAGTTTCGGATTGGCACTTAGTAGAACAAATTGAAACCTTAACAAGAAAATACCATAAATTCGGGTCAGACAAAAGTTTCTATATCAAAAACGCAACCATAAGTATATACATATGTATGTACATATGTATATCAACAGCGTCAACAGCCAAGTTCATTTCTGCCTGTCAATTTCTACGTAAACTAATTTATCAGTTTTAGAGCTACCTTAATGAAACTGCAGATACTCTTCCTTCTATCTTCTTTGTTTGTGTCGTTTTTGTTTTTTAAAGATTTGCATCTCTAAAATATTAAATTTTTAATGATTTCAGAATTAAGGTTATAGTTTTATAAGAATCTGAGTACTATGTCATCTGCATATATAGGTGCCATAGGAACCATCGGACAATTAACGGCATAATAATAGGAAAATCTGCTTAATTTTCGTGTTTTTTCAACTTATAGGTGCATAACACGATATTATATATACATACATATTACACTTGAAAATAAATTTTTTTTAATTTATTAAAAACCGCATGAACCGGTACATAAATGTAATTCTACCATGTCCAATATAGTGCTTGGTGCTTGACATCGACAAAATGCAAGTTTTAGCACTTCTTAAAAAAAACATGTAAACAATGTCAACAAAAGAGATTACTAATAAGAAAGAATTCGTTTTCAAAATTTGTATATTCTGCAACTAGGATTATGATAGTGAACAGATTTGTGTGCTAAGTGGATGTACATACATATTTATGTATGTATAGTGTAAGTTTTTCGATTATGATGTGTATATTTAATAACATGTAATGCTATAAGTATACAGCCAGCATTTGGAAGTTTATTTTTACAATAATGACATCGATGAGTATTTTTCGAGTCGTAAAAATGATGAAAAAAAAAGATTCATATTATGTACGACTTGAGGAAGACTGGAAAATTACTCATAAGTGTTCTTATAGTTTTATAATGAAAAACCAATAACAAAATGTAAAAACAATCGAATTCATCACCCAGGGGACTAAAATTCGATCATCGGACTGTTGCTTTGTACTGTTAAGTTGCAAATATATGTATTTATGTAGTTTGCGAAGTAGATTTGCTTGCGCTGAGTATGCGAATGGTTGTTATGTTAGTCGCAATGGAATCGGCAACAGGTCCTGAGCTCTTCCTAAAAGAACGTATAAAAGTCGCATATTTCAAAATTGAGATTTTAATGCCAAATGGTTGGATAACGTATGACTCACTGCCCTGTAAAATTATAAAATTAAAAACGCTACAATTTCGTTTAAAATTAACTTACATTTTTATCGTATGTAAATGTACATATTTATTCGTGCTTATCGCATGTCTATACAAAATATTTTGTTTGTGAACCGAATAACAAGCGCACAAAATTAAAGAAATGCAAAACATTTGTATCACTTTATTTTTTGTCCTTAATCCGGGTTTGTTCGCTTTGATTAAGTAACTTGGTTTTTTTTTTTTGTTTTTTTTCGGCTTGATCATTAGGACGTCACGGTGTCAAGTGACTCGGGTCATTATCAGGCGGGCTCCGGTTTTCACTTTCGAAAATTTCTTGCGATTTACTTTTCCAAATCGGTTGTCGGTGCTCCGTTTCCCGCAAAACGCAAATTTCTTTTAGTTTGAAAAACGGACGAAATGTTGTAAAGTTGTATTCTTTTTATTGATTTGGAATTATTTGTATTGATGATCATAAATTAACTGCAACATATTTTCTGACTATTAGTTCATTGTTCTCACCTGTTTTTTATTTAATTTTCGACAAAAATCGCATAAAAAGGGCGACTTCATGTAAGTAGCTTAGTACTATTTCATAACGGCAAGAAGAAAACTAATGCAAAGAGAAGCGCCACTCCGTTCCGTTAAAGTTATAAGGAAAGCCATTATAAAAAAATACACTACACATTCCAGTGTTCCACTACGTACCGTGTTCAATTCCACATATTACAGAGTTCCATACACTCTTGTGTCCTGGCCATCGCTTTACACATTACAAGGCCATCGGGATCACATCCTAGCCCTATGGGACAAAGTTGAAAAAGAGTATAAAGCTTGTTCGAAGCTGAGATAGCGAGAGAGGTCGATGGAATCAAGTCAAGCGACCATCCAAAGGTTATCAATTACCACCGTGCCTGAATTGCTTTGCACGAGGCCATCGACTCCGCAATTTCACAAGCGCTCACAGCTGTTTCTCTTGCCGCGGTCGACATCACGCTTTGTAGCATAGAAGCAAGACTCCTCGAGTGTTCTGATTCCTCCTGACGCTCCGAGGTCAGTATCCGCCTCAATCCAAAGGATTTTCTGAC